>JAJHZJ010000709.1:3289263-3519098 GCA_023548195.1 Bettongia penicillata ogilbyi | reverse complement strand
TGGATTGTTCTTCCTCATCTGAAAAGATGGAAGAAAATACCTATTCACCAAGAAAGTAACTTTCTATAGTCTTATTTTTTTCCCTTTTGGGGGGCATTTTGACCACCAGTTACTTGTGTTTTGAGTCCTTTGTCAAGAGGAGGGTATACTCTGGGGACCTGTAAGTTCTCAGTTCCTCCAAGGTCTCACAGTCAAGGGAGAAGAGTTTACTCCTCTCCTGGCGTATGCACTAGTCTGGGAGCAACCAAAAACTTTGTTGCCCAGGATCTGTGAGTAGACTTCCTTCTCCACAACCATCTCCAGCTCCACCACACCAGCCCTCCTCCTCACCCTAGGCCACAACTCAGTCCTGAGATTCAGACAAGAGGCTCAATTCCCCCAGGGACTTTAGTCAGAGGGCTCCAAAAATGGACTGTGGCTGCTGCCAGTGGTCCAGACCACATTCCCTTCTCCTGGGTGAAAGAGCCTTCGCACTGACCTTTGAAGTTGCCTTTGGTGTTGGTGGGTCCAGCAATCTGGGAACTGTTGCTGCCAATGGCTCCCTGAAGCCTGTTTAGGGTCCTGTCCTTGATGCACCTGGTGTGATAGACTTTTCCTGTTGGCCCACCAGGCTACCTTGGGCTGGAAATCTCTTTAACTCTGTCATTTTGTGGCTTCTGTTGCTCTAGAATTTCTGTAGAGTCATTTTTACAGATATTTTATAGGCTATGAGGGAGAGCTTTTACAGGTCCATCTTTCTACTCTACCATCTTGGCTCTGCTGAATATTCAATGTCTTGTAGAGAATTTCTGAAGGGTAGAAGTTTTGAATCCCTGACTTGATTTAAGTTAAACATTAATATTTTTTTAAATCCTTTACTGACAGGGAGGACTAATGTGCATAGAATGCAGCCCTCACCTTCAAAAAGCTTACAATGACAGAAATATTCAGTTTTGGTTTTCTTATCTTCCTCAGCATTGGTCTAGACTTCTTTGCACATTTATCAAGAATATTCATGTAGAAGCTGCCTCAACAAGTGTCATATACTTAATGAGGTAACTTTGATTATGTTTAAAAGCCTTTGTGACTTCTCAGTGGGTACCACCATCCTTATGGGGAGAAGATAGGAGGATTCTGATCCAGCTCCCTTGGGAAGGTCTGGATATATCCACTGTTACTTCTTGACATGACTGAGGACAAGGATTACTTTCATAGGGCTTGGGTGGTCTAGGTTCTCAAACTCAGGACTTATGGATTCATTCCCATCAGACTGAGAATAACTGATTAAGTCTCAGAATGGGGAGTCTGAATGAATGGAAAGAGGGAAGCTACCTTTATGTGCTGGGCCTTTAAAAGTGAGCAGAGAGACATGGAACAGTCTTTTTCTTGACAAAACTGAGAACCTAGAATAGACTTCAGTTTGTGGCCAGGTAGAAGAAAATGGTATAACCCCAGAACTCTGCTGTGACTACCCATTAACACTACCACCTTAGCTCCAGAGATGGCACCTGAGCGAGCTCGTGACAGAGCTTCTTCAGCCACTGGAGAAATGGCATCTATGGAGATAGGAACCATATGATCGTGTAGTAAAGGAAGGTGCTAAGGTAAGGTAGATTGTACTTTTCAGAAGAAATTACTTCTCTGAACCATATCTTATGAATGGCTTAAATGAGAGTATTCACTTGATCTACTTTTAGTTGTTTAAAAAAGCTATTAATATATGAAGTTTAGTTTCAAATATATGACATTCAAATTTAGGATTGAGATTACAACTTTATCTTTCTATTTCTCAAATCTGTGACTGTTTTCTGAGTCTCTGTGAATATATGTCACTTGAAAAATTCAGAAAATGAAAAGAAAAAAGAATTCTAGGTTGTAGTCATTATCACTGATGGCCCCCATGACTGTGTGTTCATTTTATATATACTTTAATAAATACATTTGGTCTCTCCTATAGAATGTAAGCTTTAAGGACTAGTTTTGCTTTTTTCTGCATACCCAGAGCCTAGCACAGTGCTTGGAATATAGTGGACCTTGATAAAAAGCTTGTTGATTGGTTCAGAATCTCTTTAATTCCTGCCTCCTGGAGGAGTGTCGAGGGTTCATGGAGCTGAAGGAGTATTAACCAAAAAAGACAAGGACTATTTGTATTTGGACTAAGGGCCACACATTGCTCCAAGGACAAAAGGCTCTAAAGTCACCCAGAAGTGAAATATGGGTGCAGACCCTTTGAGGGAAGGCAGATTCCAATGTAATCATGGAGTTGCTGCTGGAGAGACTGATCACCTATGACCGGCAGAATCAGGACATTTGGTGGCTTTCTAATTAAACTATTATTCTTGATAATTAGATGTTCAGGTTAATTGTTTCTTCACATTTGGCATTCAAAAATTCTGGTGACTAGGAGGGAGGAGGTAGAGTAAAGTGTTAACTTTCGCAGAAAGGATTCTTAACCTGGAAGTCTAACTTCAATGGGGAAAAATTACATCTTTATTTTCATTACCCCCTAACTGAAAATCTGCATTTCCTTTATTCTCTTTTTATTATTCTAAGAAGGGGTCAATAGATTTTACAAAGCTGTCAAAGTGGTCTATGACACCAAGTTAAGAACCCCAATCTTAAAGCAAACACATACTTGGGGGAACTAGGTTGAAAGTGCAATGGAAGGGAGGTAGCTCTGGGATCATGTAATCCAAGTCACGGTCACAACCCAAAGTTTAAGAAAGGGTTGCAGCAAAAAAAATTAAGAAGTCCTGTCATAGAGGAACCTGATCCCCAAATGAGGGGATTGGGTTTTTTTCTCACACTTTGGCTCATTATACTCCCTCTGGAGAGTACATCTCTGTGGAAAAGCTTGTAAACAATGCTTAGGTTTTGCTAAAGTCTAGAGCCCAGATTCTAGGTTGCAATCAAAAAAGATTAATGGAATCCCTTCTATAAAGATTCTCTCTACAAGATAAATAGTAAGATATAAGGCAACTATTTTCTTTATGAGAGTAAAAATATTTAAAACAAACCAAAATGTGTTATAAATCATCAGTCCTCTTTTGTTCTTGGAATTTGGTAGTTAAAACATGAGACACTTTGTGGACCTGCTGGACCAGTATTCTGGATATGTTTATCTGTCAGGGTGAGACAGCATCTAGGTTACTCAGTGGATAGAGCACCAGATCTGAAATCAGGAAGACACATCTTCCTGAGTTCAAATCTGGACCCTGACACTTACTAGTTGTGTGACCCTAGGCAAGTCACTGAACCCTGTTTGGTTCGGTTTCCTCATCTGTAAAATGAGCTAGAGAAGGAAATTACAAATCATTTCATATCTTTGTCAAAAAAATTCAAGTGGGTTCTCTTGATTTGACAAAAGGAAGAATCAACACTTCTTCAACCTATCTGAGCAAACACAGTAGGCAGGAAGGATACATGCCATTAACCCAAACTCAAAATTTATTTTATTGTCTTTTTAAATCTTGACCTGGGTAAATCTTTGAGAGATTTTCCACACTGGTTGGTTTCTGGATGAGGAAGTAGAAAAGGGGAAAAATCTGGGTCCTAATTCAATAATTGGTTATTAAATACAAGAGAGAAATATTCATTGTCACGATTCATAAGACATTGGGATTGGCATACTAATTACTCCATTCTGACAAATTTAAATAAAATAAGTAAATAAATCAAAAATTAAATATTAGTAGAGTTCTTTCACTTTACTGGGCTCCTCCTATGATGTGCTCAAAACCATGCAAATTGGAATAATATCCTTTGGACTCCATGGCAATGAAAGTGTGAAGGAAATAATCCTGTGAGAAGATAATGAATTTTTAGTTTGCCCTTTTCTTTGTGATGGGGCAGGGATGAGGGAGAGCAAATCAATGTTAAAAAAAATGTACAGCTTGAGTTCTGCACTTTTGATGGATGCCAATGCCCATTCTACCTATAATTTCATATTGGATTTAAAACCCTCTTCAGGTATGCCTTAAAGAAAATTCAGCATGTGGTTTTAATTCACATTTTAAAAGGATTCTCCTCTCCTTAAAAGGATTCCCTCTGAGGTTCCTTTAAACAGTTAGCTCTCCTAATGTGTTTAAAATGCATGATGTGCAACAAGTTCATTTCTAAATATATATTCAGGAGTTAGTCCCCTCTCAAGCCTCAGTCCCTCCTCTGTGAAATGATAGGGTGGGATTAGCTTTCTCTAGTCCCTCCTACCTCTGAACAGCATGAGTCTATGACTTCAAAGCCAGACACACCTGTATAAGCAAACCTACAGAACGCAGCATACCTGAAAACCAGTTTTTATTTACCATGTTTGGCTAAGAAAGGGAGGCAAAGACAACGGAAACACAAAACTCCAGGGCTTTTAGAGAGCAAAAGTATTGCTCTAAATGAATTTGGACGGTAAATAGAAAGGGTAGAAGTAAACACTGATTCTTTTGGAGAGACCATGCCTTTAAGTATATCTGCATTATGATACAGCAAATGATATTATTTCATCCAAGGTTGTTTAGAGAATTTCACTCTTACTGTGATGGCAAATTCATTTTACTAGGGCATGACAGAAAGAAAGTTGCCTGGCATTACCAGTTCTGCTTTCATCACCTCTTCCCACGCCATCCTCCCCTCCCTATACCATTACAGACACTGGTAATGAAGGTGAGGAGCCTTTGCGTAATCAGAGAAAGAAGCCTGGAGTGATGCATTATATGGCACCTTCCTGCCCTAGGCACTGAAAGAACAGAGGGGATGCTGGGTAATCATGGGTGCCTCTGGCATACTTTATGCTGATTAGTGTCAGGTCTGAGAGGCAGCAACAAAACCTCATCAGCTTTCCCCCCAAATGAAAATGCACAAAGTATATGGATTCTTTATTGCTTTTTTAGCCTTTATTTTCAGAATCCTAGAGGAAATGGAAAAAATTGTCCAGAGTTAATATTCATCTTACAATGTCTAAATATTCTCTTTTGCTGGGACTTAGAATGAGGAACAGGGGGAGCACAGAAGGGAAAGGAGAACTGAATATCTAAAAAAATTATGTAGGTAGTATGCTCTGGATTACTCTCCCATTTGAACCCCTTTGACTGCCCACCCACACATTGTTAGCCAGCAGTGAGTAGCACCTCAGTTCCTTTTAACTAATTAACATCAGTTAGCTTCAATGTTTAACATATTAGCTAGATCTGTATCCTTATTAGAGGAGTTCTTAACTTTCCATCCATGAAGTTTAAAATATTTTGATAATTGTATTTCAACTTAATTGGCTCCCTTTCATGATTCTATGAATTTTATTTTATGCATTTAAAAGCATTACTCTAAAAAGATTCATAGGCTTTACCAGACTGCCCAAGGGGTCTGTGATGCAAAAAAGATTAAGAAATATTCTAGTTTATCACCTCTCTGCTAAGTTATGCAAAGCATACTTCATCATTAGTTTTCTGAAGTCATGAATGGACACTGCATTGATCAGAGATCTGAAGTCCTTCCAAGTTATTTTTTTCTTTTTAAAAAAAAAATCTAACATTTATTTATTTTTCTTTTTCAGCATTCATTTCCACAAGATTTTGGGTTCCAAATTTTTCCCCCATCTCTCCCCTCTTCCCTACCCCAAAAAGTGTGCATTCTGATTACCACTTCCTCCAATTTGCCCCCCTTCTGTCAAACCCCTCTTTCTCTTATCCCCATCCTCTCCATTGTTTTGGAGGACAAGATAGATTTCTATACCCCATTGCCTTTATATCTTATTTCCCAGTTGCTTGTAAAAACAACTTTTTACATTTGTTTTTAAAACTTTGAGTTCCAACTTTTCTCCCTTTCTCCCTCCTGACCCATCCCCACTGAGAAAGTAAGCAATTCGATATATGTTATACATGTATAGTTATGAAAAAAACTTCCATAAAAGTCATGTTGTGGGAGCCTATTTATATTCCCTTCATCCTGTTCTACCCCCCCATTTATTCTATTTTCTCTTCTGACCCTATCCCTCTTCAAAAGTATTTACTTCTATTACACCATCCTCTCATTTGCCACCCCTTCTATCATCCCTCCTTCTCCCTCATGTTCCTGTAGTGTAAGATAGAGTTTCATAGCAAATTGAGTATGCATGTTATTCCCGCCTTAAGTCAAATGCGATGAGAGTAAGCTTCACTTTTCCCTTCTCACCTCCACTCTCTTCCCTCCCATTGAAAAAACATTTTCTTGTCTATTCTTTTATGTGTAGAGGGATTCAATAAATTGCCTCTCATTATTACTATTTTCTCCCTACATTTCATTTACTTTCTTCATATGCAAGCTATCTCATTTACAGACTCTCTAACACCCAGCTGCGACATGCTTTCCATTCTATTAGCACAGATAGTCTCACTCCTACTGTCCTGTGGGGAGGATTCCCGCGAAAGCCTGCTGCCCTCTGTGCCCTCTGGGTGGACTCGACTGATCTAGTCTCATGAATCTCTTCATCTGTTTCTGCAATCTTAATCTATCTTTTATCTATGCTATCTAATTGTCTACTCTTTATCCTTTTTATCCTTTATCTTTATTCTTACCCTAAATTCATCCCTTCCATTAATACCTGTGCTCTGACTCTATAGTACCTTGTACTGAAAGTACTCAAGGGTTATAAATTTTATCTTTCCACACAGGAATATAAACAATTCAACTTTAGTAAGTCCCTTATGATTTCTCTTTCCTGTTTACTTTTTCATGCTTTTCTTGATTCTCATGTTTAAAAATCAAATTTTCTATTCAGCTCTGGTCTTTTCATCAAGAATGCTTGAAAGTCCTCTATTTCATTGAATATCCATTTTTTTCCTCTGAAGTATTATACTTAGTTTTCCTGGGTAGGTGATTCTTGGTTTTAATCTTAGTTTCTTTGACTTCTGGAATATCATATTCCAAGCCCTTTGATCCTTTAATGTAGAAGCTGCTAGATCTTGTATTATCCTAATTGCATTTCACAATACTCAAATTGTTTCTTTCCAGCTGCTTGCAATATTTTCTCCTTGACCTGGGAGCTCTGGAATTTCAGGAGGTGAATGGTGAATTCTTTCAATATGTATTTTACCCTCTGGTATATTATACCAGTGCAGTTTTTCTTGATAATTTCTTGAGAGAAGATGTCTAAGCTCTCTTTTTGATCATGGCTTTCAGGGAGTCCCACAATTTTTAAATTGTCTCTCCTGGATCTGTTTTCCAGGTCAGTTGTTTTTTCATTGAGATATTTCATAATGTATGCTATTTTTTTCCATTTCTTTGGTTTGTTTCATAATTTCCTGATTTTTCATAAAGTCATTAACTTCTCTTTGCTCCATTCTAATTTTTAAGGAATTATTTTTTTCAGTGAGCTTTTTGGATTTCCTTTCCCATGGCAAAATTCTGACTTTTAGGGAATTCTTCTCTTCATTTACTTTTTGGATCCATTTTGTCATTTGGGTGAGTCTATTTTTTATAATGTTATTTTCTTCAGCACTTTTTGGGTCTCCTTTAGAGAGCAGTTGACTCATTTTTCATAATTTTCTTGCATCACTCTCATTTCTCTTTCCAATTTCTGCTCTATTTCTCTTCCTTGATTTTCAAAATCCTTTTAGAGCTCTTCCATGGCCTGAGACCAAATTCATATTTTTCTTGGGGGCTTTGGATGGAGGAGCTTTGATTTTTTTTTTTTTTATCTTCTGTTTGAATGTTTTGGTTTTCCTTGTCACCAAAGTAAGATTCTATAGTCTGATTATTTTTTCAGTTTTTGCTCATTTCCCCAGGCATTTACTTGATTTTTGAGCTCTTGTCAAGATAGATCTCTGCTTCTACCATGGCAGAGTGTACTGTCAACAGTTCAATTCCCCCACAATCTGTGGGCCTAGAGCTCCAGAAATAGTCACTGTCTCTGCCCGTGCTGTTGCTGTGGCTGCTGCACGTTCCTCACCCCCTCCTCCTCTGCCTCTCTGCTCCTTGGGGCTGGGGCTGGATCACTCCACTCTCCCACACTAGTCCTACTGTTTTTTTCCACTGACCTTCTAATTTATCCTCAGCATTTTCGGGTCTTGAAGTCTGGAAGCTGTCACAGGTGTGACATATTCAGTCTCCCCAAGGCCTGCTCTCTTGTCTGTGCCCCTGGCCCATGCTGTAATGTGCCCTGCCTCCTGTGTGGCACAATGGACACTTCCTAGAGACTTTTCAGGCTATCTTGGGCTGGAGACTTGCTTCACTCCATCATTTTGTGTGTTCTGCAGCTCCAGAATTTATTTAGAGTCATTTTTTTACAGGCATTTGACTGTGCTTGGGGGCAGTGCTGTAGAAAGTGTGTACTGTTACTCCACCATCTTGGTTATATTTTCTTTATGTTCTTATGGTAATAGTATAAATTATTCTCATGGTTTTGCTTGCTTCACTCTGTATCAGTTCATACAAGGCTTCCTAGGTTGCTCTGAATACATCATATTTATCATGTCTTGAAGCACAATAATACTCATTCATTTACCACAATTTACTTGACCATTCCCTAACTGAATTTTAACATTCCAAAGAAATCAAGACCTAAGGATTGTTTCCTTAGACCTCCTTGGGCTGATAGAGTTGAAAGGTTGTAACATTTAGAGTCCTGGGTTTGAGTTCCAGCTTTGCCGCTTACTAGTTGTGACTTGAAATAAGTCACTTCCCCACCTTAGGTTGAAGTTCCTGCCATTTATTCAATGAAGGAACTGGTCTAATTGTGAAACGGAGCTTCCTACTGCTGGATAATCTCACAGATGGGGAGATGCAGCCCAGTGTGAGAAGACCAGATGCATAGCTTTTAATCTGAGTCTATTATAACTATCATTATTGCTCATATCACCTCTTATTCCCATCTCAATTTATAGACATAAGGAACTTGGACTTGGAGAGAAATGACTTTTCCTAGGTAACAATTCTGGAATTCAAACCCAGAATTCCAAATGCAGTACCCCCTCTTATGATGCCAGCCTAAGGTGGTCTGAGGGAGTATTCCAAAAGTCTGTATTTCTTTGAAATTTTTAAGTTAAAATCTTTTCTCTAACTTTGGAACCTAATTGAGGAACTCAATGTTGCTTGTCTTTCACCCTCAAAGAGGACCATGACATCAGGAAGGTGATGCCATGACTTGAAGGTGAATCGCATTTAAGTGAGGGAGGGCTGTGCAAGGTCACCAGCCTCACATTATCCTCTAGAGTCAGCTGGGTCCAGTGACAAGATATAGATCAGAATGATTGCAGATGACCCCCAAAGAAGTCATTTAGATATTTTAAGGAGAATTTTGCATGAAATTGTAATTGCTTTCTTTGAAAGTATATCAAAAGTTCCATACACAATAGCACCAAAGAACATTAAAATGAAAATCCAATACAAGGGAGTCACTGTATGTTTCCTGTAGCTTTCCTGGCAATTAGTTTCTATAATCTTCTACATGTTGGCTGATGAACTTTTTGAAAGATCACCTAGTTAGGCTTAAGTATGTCAGCCCTGAAAGCAACATAAAGAGAGGGGAAATGCCATCTCTTTCCCTAGACTAGCCATTGGCAACCTTCTGAAGTTCATCCTTGTTGACCTGACTTCACTCTGTTCTTCTACACTTAAATTTGTTGCTAATGAGATGACCCAAAGGTCCCTTCAACTCTAATACTCTAATATTTTTCTCTGACAGAACCAAATGAGAAAAAAAAAAGTATTGTACCTTTTTTGATAGATTCGTATACACCTATGGGAGTCCTTTATCAAACATTATTACCTAGTAGTATAAAGAAATTATATTAAGTGAAAGAACACAAGGGAGACATTTAGTATGGTTGGAAAAATGTTTATATGGAGCATTGACCATATACAGTTTCCAGGGGAATTTTATGCCTTTTAAATGAGGCTTTTTGGGTGTCAGAAACCCCTTTTTGTATCCTCTGTTCTTAGTACACTGGCACGCTCTGTTAAGCACTTAATAAATGCTTGTTAACTTGATTACAACATATTAACTGTGTTATCATAGAATGACTTTACTGAGGGAACTTTTGTAGAGTATCCAAATTTAAGAAAGGAATATGGCTTTCCAAATTTAGAATCTTAGGATCTTAATTCTCAAAGGGAGGCAAAAAAAATATATCTTTCAGTCTTCCCTTCCACATATACATTTTGCAGATTAGGAAACTAGGAATCCTCTCTCTCTCTCTCTCAGCACTAAGCTGAGTAGAGAAGAAAATTTGAAATGGCTTCAATGCTTTTTTTTCAAGGAGATAAGTGGTGCTGATGTCAGACCTTTTGATGTTCTACATGCCCAAGACATTGGATAGGTGATCACATGGCCAAATGTACAGGGCTTCCACAGACACATGTGTAATAAGCGAATACAAAAAGTGGGAAAGTCCAACCTTCTTTATATAATTTCTCCTTCTAAAATTCTCAGCAGTCATAATATAATGGAATGTGTTCCAGATGTGGGGAACCTGCTGCAGGTTTCTGTGCCTCTGTAATAGCCTATAATAAAAAACTTCCTTAGGTTTCTTTTGTCTGATAACTACAGCAAGTCACAAGGTGGGAGGCTGGTGCCCTCAACAGGGCTTTTGGAAATAGTTACAGCCTTCTGAACCCAACATCTCAACTGCTCTGCCTTCCTCTGTTGTGATAACACAGGTCAGGTATACATTAGAATTGATTTTATCCATGGACGTTGCAAAATGTGTTATTTTGAACGCTTAAATTACATGAAAGTATTGGAAAAGTTCAAACTGGGGAGAGGAGATGGTCTTTCACATAAATTCAGCATCTACAAGTATTTTCTCTACTTGATGTTGACTTTTAGGGAAATAGCTCCCAATGATCCAGTATTAAGTATAAAAAGACACTTCAAACAACAGTCATCATCAATAATGAACTTGTGAATAGTGATTTCACTGTGCCAGCTGTAGAATGATTGAATGGAAAATCATTATAAATAAGCAGAAAAACTTAGAGAAAAGAAACTCTGCACTATTATGATATCATATTGAAACAAACTATTTCCCCAGCTTCATTCTGTTTTCCAAAATAATTCATTGCAGTAGCTTTATCACTAACAATCATACAGAAAACATGAAGGCTCACAAGCTGTTTAGTGTAACTAAATGCAATTACTACACATTTTAAATGGCATCATCAATCTTCAAGAAATCTAAGACTGACTGGATGAAAGTGAATTCTTTTGTGTCCTTGGAAAGTTCATAGTTTTCCCCTCAGAAAAGGGCAAATGGTGTTCAGTGGTCTTCTGTTAATAGCCAGAAGGAAGTCAGCTACGCATTTTTCACAATGTTCTCACAGTATGCTTGTCCACTTTGTGGGGGGAAGGGCAAACACAATCTCATCAAACCCAACAAGCATTTATTATAAATATAGTAGGTATGTTCTCAATTGCCTCAAATGCCCTTTTAAGCATTAAGTGTCATTTATTGTCCATGGAAATTATATTGCTTCTTCAATCTGTCATGAAGGCCGTCAACTATCCCTTGACAAAGGCCAAAGGGCCTCAGATGTCAAATAATTTGGTCCAAATAGTATCAGTCCAAAGAAAGACAAGGCATTTATTTCTAGTTGTCAATGCTTTCCTTTCATCAAGAATCAGAAAAAACATGAGCCTTGCACATAGTGAGGCATCACAATATTAATTTTTCCTACCTTATCTTCTGTACTCATTCTTGCCCCCAGAGGCAGCCATGATATCCTGCTCAACGTGGCAAACTAATTTAACTTGAAAATGACACCATTGTGATATTTGACTTTCTCCATCATTGACAGTTTTTTATGTCTTGTATGATGAAAAGTACTCCAACAGCCAAGTCCTTTGGATTCTGTCTCAGTCCTTTCATCAGTGATAGATTGTTTGTGTGCACACAGATGTTTCTGTCTGATAGCTAGAAGCCATGATAATAGATTTGGATCTTCTGTTACTGATGCCCATTATACTATTTCAGAAAATGTGAGAGGTGGTTGTGCAATTTCTCCAGGATAATTTTTTTAAAAACCTTCTTTTGCTTTGAAGTTAGCTAGAGAAGAAAAATCTGGCTTCTCCATCTATTTTTCAAGCAAACTAGGCTAATGTATTCTCAATATTACAAGAAATAATGGAACACATTCAGCACTATTTATCAATGCTTTTTGAATTATAATGCAGGAGCATAGCACTTATTTATTCAATTGTTCTCCTTCCTGTACACATTCCAGAAGGTACATTGGAGCAAATGAAATACCAGTGTATGAAAATTAATGGAGAATAATGAAAGGTTGGTAAATTCATTAACAAGTTACAAAGCTGTCTCAAACATTCTCTTTTTTCCAAAAGGTATATCTTCATATGCACATGAAAGTGAATCTTAACAATTACTCAGGTAGGGGCGGAGCCAATGTGGCGGAGTGAGAGCAATGACTGACCTAAGCTCTTGGACAAACTCCTTCAGGTACCTCTGAAAGGAGAATCTGACCAAATTTTGGAGGTGCAGAAACCAGTGGGAGACAGATGGTGATGGATTCGGAGCTCAGGTTGGACTGGAAGGTCCACGAGAAGGATCTGTTCCACGGGGGTGAGCCCACAGCGCAGCGCGGACAGTGCGGCAGAGCAGAAGAGACCTGAGAAACCTGAGTGGCGGGCGGAACCAGAGGAGTGGCACCCAGGGCAGGAGACAAGCTGAACCGAGTCAGTGAGAGCTGCCCAGCGCTAGATATCAGCACAGCAGCTCCTGAGACCTTCAGCCCAAAGATCAAACTTCGGTAAGTCACCTACTTGAACTGCCAGGAGCCAGGATGGAAGAGTGATCAGTAAATGCTCTCTCCTCCCCCCTTGATGACTGTGAAAGAACCATAAAATATTTCCCCAGAAAAATCCTAGATCAGCAGGAATAGCAGAAGGAGGCCAATAGTCTCATAACACCTGAGCCGAGGAAAATAGCTAAGGGGGATTCCTCCTATGGTGGCAGAGGCAAACCAGAAGGATGGAGGACCCAGGGCTGAGAAAACTCTCACTAGGACCCAGGCAAGCCTCAGCACCAGGAGAGGAGCCCCAGGAGGGGTGGGAACACGCATTAGCATCTAGGCATGTCTCAACTGTCCAGGGGAATCAGAGAGACAATAGGGCAGCTGGAATCACTAGCCCCTGAGCTTGCCTTTGCCTTAGTTCAGCTGAGGAGATCTCCTGTGACCAGACCACTCCTTCCCCACACCTAACAAGCTAAACCCAGGGCTGATCAGGGAAACACCAAACAAAAACCTGCTTTTAGTTTTTTCACACATCAGCTCAGCAAAAAGTTCTCTAGCTTTGGACTATAAGAACCAGAAGCCACAACACTCAATCAACATCATGAACAAGAAAAAGCAGAGGACTGAAAGAACCATAGAATATTTCTATGGGGATAAGGACCAAAACACAAGCCCCAAAGAGGTCACAGCTGAGACTGTACTTCCATCTGAAACTTCAGAAGGGACTATGAACTGCTTGCAAACACAAGGAGCTCTCCTGGAACAGCTGAAGAAGGAAATAGAAGATAAACTGGCCAATGATTTTAAAATTTTGATAAAGAAATTCACTGATGAGAACATCTCTTTGAAAAGGAAAATTGAGCAAATGGAAAAGGAAAATAACTCCCTAAAAGGTCAAATGTAAAAGGAAACCCAAAACCTAACTAGGAAAATTCGTTGAATGCAAAAGGAAGTACAAAAATTAACTGGAGAAAATAGCTCCTTAAAAGGAAAAATTGGGCAGATGGAAAAGGAGATGCAAAAGTTAACAGAAGAAAACAATTTGATAAAGATTAGAATTGGACAAGTAGAAACTAATGACTCAATGAGACAGCAAGAATCAGTCAAACAAAATCTAAAGAATGAAAAGATAGAAGAAAATGTAAAATATCTAATTGGAAGAACAACTGACCTGGAAAATAGATCCAGAAGAGAAAACTTAAGAATAATTGGCCTGCCAGAAACCCAGGATGGAGAAAAGAGCCTGGACAATATCTTCCAGGAAATCATCAAGGAATACTGCCCAGAAGTGCTAGATTCAGAGGGCAAAACAGTCATCGAAAGAATCCACTTTTCCTCTCCTGAAAGGGATCCCAAACTGAAAACCCCAAGAAATATAGTTGCCAAATTCCAGAGCTATCAAGTGCAGGAGAAAATATTACAAGCAGCCAGAAAGAAACAGTTTAATTATCAAGGAGATACAGTCAGGATTACACAGGACCTTGCAACTTCTACATTAAAAGATTGAAAGAATTGGAACCCAATATTCCATAAGGCAAAGGAGTTGGGACTATAACCAAGGATCAAATACCCAGCAAAGTTCAGCATAACATTTCAGGCAAGGAGAAAGTAATTCAATGAAGTAAGGGAATTCCAGAGCTTCCTGACCAAAATGCCAGAACTTAATAGACAATTCGATCTTCAAATACAGGTCTCAAGAGAATCATAAAAAGGTAAACAGGGGGGAGAGAAAAAAAACCCAACTTGTTACTCAATTAGGGCCAACTGTTTACCTCCCTAAAAGGGAAGATGATACCTGTTAATCTTGAGAATTGTGTGGCTATTATGAAATATAAAAGGGATAAGCATAGGGGGAACGGGTATAAAGTAAATGATATCATGATAAAAAATATGATTTAAGTACGAGAAGGGATTGTAATAGGAGGTGTGAAAAGGAGGAAGCAGAAAATGGCAAATTACATCACAAGAAGAAGTACAAAATCATAGTAGAGGGAAAGAGGGGAGGGAGATGAGCATTGTGTGAGAGGTACTCTCATCTGATTTGTTTGAAGGATGGAACAATAAACTTAAGTAGAAAATCCTAACTAGCTCTATAAGCAGTAGGAGAGGAAGGGGGAAGAAAGGGGAGGGAGGCAAAAGGGAGGGAAGAAGCAATGAGAGTAAAGGGGAGTAAAAGGGAGTGGGCTAAAAGAAGGAAGGGAAGGCAGTAGGAGGAGGTGGTGAAAAGTGAATACTATTGAGGAGGGGAAGGGAGACAGCAGAGCTAAAAGCCCAAATGGCGTGAAAGAAGATGGAGGGAACTACACAGATTGTAATCATAACTGTGAATGTGAATGGAATGAATTCTCCCATAAAACGGAGAGGGATAGCAGAATGAATTAAAAGCCATAATCCAATAATATGCTGCTTACAAGAAACACATTTGAAATGGGGGGGATACACATAGGATAAAGGTCAAAGAATGAAGCAGAATATATTGTACTTCAGCTGATGTAAGAAAAGCAGGAGTAGCAATCCTAATCTCAGACAAAGCAAAAGCAGAAATAGACCTAATCAAAAGGGATAAGGATGGAAACTATATCCTCCTAAAAGGCACCATAGACAATGAAGCAATATCATTACTAAACATGTATGCTCCAAGTGGTATAGCATCCAGATTCTTATGAGAGGTTGGGGGAGTTGAAGGAAGAAACCGACAGCAAAACTATACTAGTGGGGGACCTTAACCTCCCTCTTTCTGAACTTGATAAATCTAACCTCAAAATAAACAAGAAAGAGGTTAAGGAGGTAAATAAAACTCTAGATAAGGTAGATATGATAGATCTTTGGAGAAAATTGAATGGGAATAGAAGGGAATATACCTTTTTCTCAGTGGTACATGGAACATTGACAAAAATTGACCATGTACTAGGACATAAAAATCTCACAATCCAGTGCAGAAAAGCAGAGATAATCAATGCATCCTTCTCAGATCATAATGCAATAAAAATTATATGTAATAAAAGGCCATGGAAAGATAAAGCAAAAATCAATTGGAAACTAAATAATCTAATCCTAAAGAAGGAATGGGTTAAAGAAGAAATCCTAGAAACAATCAACAACTTCATTCAAGAGAATGACAATAATGAGACAACCTACCAAATCTTATGGGATACTTCAAAAGCAGTTCTTAGTGGTAGTTTTATATCTTTGAATGCCTACATAAATAAAATAGAGAAAGTAGAGAAAGAGGAGATCAATGACTTGGGCATGCACCTGAAAAAGCTAGAAAAAGAGCAAATTGAAAATCGCCAAGGAAATACCAAATTAGAAATCCTGAAAACCAAAGGAGAGACTAATAAAATTGAAATTAAGAAAACTATTGAATTAATAAATAAAACCAATAGTTGGTTTTATGAAAAAACTAATAAAATTGATAAACCTCTGGTCAATTTTATTAAAAAAAGAAGACAATCAAATTACTAATATTAAAAATGAAAGGGGTGAACTCACCTCCAATGAGGAGGAAATTAAATCAATAATTAGAAATTACTTTGCCCAACTTTATGCTCACAAATTCGATAATCTAAATGAGATGAATATTTTAAAAAATACAAATTGCCCAGATTAACAGAAGAGGATGTTGAATATTTAAACAACCCCATCTCAGAAAAAGAAATTGAACAAGCCATCAATGAACTCCCTAGGAAAAAATCTCCAGGACCAGATGGATTCACAAGTGAATTCTATCAAACCTTTAAAGAACAGTTAATTCCAATACTATATAGACTATTTTTGAAAATTGGGGAAGAAGGAGTCCTCCCAAATTCTTTCTATGATACAAATATGGTTTTGATACCCAAACCAGGAAGAGACAAAACAGAGAAAGAAAATTATAGACCAATTTCTCTAATGAATATAGATGCAAAAATTTTAAACAAGATTTTAGCAAAACGAATACAGCATCTTATCATGAAAATAATACATTATGATCAGGTAGGTTTCATACCAGGAATGCAGAGCTGGTTCAATATTAGGAAAACTATTAGCATTATTGATCATATCAACAACAAACTAACAAAAACCACATGATTATCTCAATAGATGCAGGAAAAGCTTTTGACAAAATACAACACCCATTCCTATTAAAAACACTGGAGAATATAGGAATAAAGGGAACTTTCCATAAAATAATAAGCAGTATCTACCTAAAACCTTCAGCAAGCATTATATGCAATGGGGATAAGCTAGTCGCATTTCCAAGAAGATCAGGGGTGAAACAAGGATGTCCATTATCACCACTATTATTCAATATGGTACTAGAAATGTTAGCGGTAGCTATTAGACAAGATAAAGAAATTGAAGGAATAAAAATAGCCAAAGAAGAAACTAAGTTATCACTCTTTGCAGGTGATATGATGATATACTTGGAGAATCCCAGAGATTCAAGTAAAAAACTATTTGAAATAATAAACAACTTTGGCAAAGTTGCAGGTTACAAAATAAACCCACACAAATTTTCTGCATTCCTATATATTAGCAACAAAGTCCAACACCAAGAGATAGAAAGGGAAATCCCATTTAAAGCTAGGGTAGACACTGTAAAATACTTAGGAGTTTACCTGCCAAAACAAACCCAGGGATTATATGAACACAATTACAAGACACTTTTTGCACAAATAAAGTCAGATTTAAGTAAGTGGAAAAACATCAGTTGTTCATGGGTAGGTGGAGCTAATATAATAAAAATGACAATTCTACCTAAATTAATCTACTTATTTAGTGCCATACCAATTAAACTATCAGATAATTATTTTCTAGAACTGGATAAAATAATATCAAAATCCATTTGGAAGAAAAAAAGGTCCAGAATATCAAAGGGACTAATGAAAAGAAATGCCTGGGAAGGTGGACTAGCGCTACCAGACCTCAAATTGTATTATAAAGCAGCAATTATCAAAACCACTTGGTATTGGCTAAGAAACAGAGGGGTAGACAAATGGAATAGACTTGGCACTCAAGACACAATAGGAAAGGAATATAGCAACCTCCTGTTTGATAAACCCAAAGACCTCAGCTTCTGGGATAAGAACTCACTGTTTGACAAAAATTGCTGGGAAAACTGGTTAACAGTGTGGCGGAAATTAGGTATAGACCCATGCCTGACACCGTACACAAGAATAAAGTCCAAATGG
Source organism: Bettongia penicillata ogilbyi (assembly GCA_023548195.1). Taxonomy (NCBI): domain Eukaryota; kingdom Metazoa; phylum Chordata; class Mammalia; order Diprotodontia; family Potoroidae; genus Bettongia; species Bettongia penicillata. The sequence continues at coordinate 3,501,234 of JAJHZJ010000709.1, read as the reverse complement.
GTACATGATTTAGGTATAAAGATTGATACCATGAATAAACTGGAGAAGCAAGGAATAGTGTATTTATCAGATTTATGGAGAGGGGAAGAATTTTTCTCTAAAGAAGCAATAGAAAGCATTATGAAATGCAAGATGGATAATTTTTATTACATTAAACTGAAAAGTTTTTGCGCAACCAAACCCAATGCAACTAAAATTCGGAGGGATGTAGTAAATTGAGAAAAAATTTTTACGGCTAAGCTTGGAGATAAAGGCTTCATTTCTAGAATATATAGAGAACTGACTCAAATGTACAACCATACAAGTCATTCCCCAATTGATAAATTGTCAAATGATATGAACAGGCAATTTCCAGGGGAAGAAATTAAAGGATATCTATAATCATATGAAAAAGTGCTCTAAATCACTACTGATTAGAGAGATGCAAATCAAAACAACTCTGAGGTACCACATCACACCTATAAGATTGGCCAACATGACAGAACAAGAAAATGATAAATGCTGGAGAGGATGTGGGAGAATTGGAACACTAATTCATTGTTGGTGGAGCTGTGAGCTCATCCAACCCTTCTGGAGAACGGTTTGGAACTATGCCCAAAGGGCTACAAAAATGTGCATACCCTTTGACCCAGCAATATCGCTACTAGGACTGTATCCCCAAGAGATCATAAAAATGGGAAAGGGTCCCACATGTGCAAAAATATTTATAGTAGCACTCTTTGTGTTTGCCAAGAACTGGAAATCAAGGGGATGCCCATCAATTGGGGAATGGCTGAATAAATTATGGTATATGAATGTAATGGAGTACCATTGTGCTATAGAAATGATGAACAAGAAGACTTCAGGGAGGCCTGGAAGGACTTATATGATCTGATGCTGAGTGAAAGGAGCAGAACCAGGAGAACCTTGTGCACAGCAACGACCACAGTGTGTGAGAGTTTTTTGTGGCAGACTTGGAACTTCGTATAACGCAAGAACTTACTAATAAAAAAAAAATCCCAATGGTAGTATTCTAACACAAAATGTCTTCCACACTCAGAGAAAGAAATATGGAAGTCATTTGCAAAATGTAGCAGATCATGTTTGTGTGTGTGTGGGTTTCAGTGTATTATGTTTTGATTTGTTGTATGATTCCTTCCATTTATTTTAGTTCGACTACATAACATGACTATTGTGAAAATGTACTCAGTAGGAAAGCATATGTAGAACCTATACAGAATTGTCACGGGGAGAGAGGGGGGGTAGTGGGGGGAAAGATGGGGGGTGGGGGGATAAAATCTTAATTTTAAGGAAGTGATTGTAGAACACCAAAAAAATAAAAATAAATAATTATAAAAAATAAAATTAAAAAAAAAAAAACCAATTACTTGGGTAACTTGAGCCAAATAAATCTCTTTTGCCTCTATTATCTAGAAATTTCTGATAAAAAAATTGTTGGCTAATCAAATTAAATGATTGTCCTAATTTTCTACTTTATCATATGCTGCTGAGTACATTGAATCACAATAAAAATCCATTGGGGATTTGAAATCAGTATCTTATTCTGTTTAATGGATAGCTGGAAAACTGGTCTCAAAGCAGGCATATATGTGTAGAATTATTTTTAATAGCTAGATAATTAGAAAAAAATAGGTTCTGTTTGATGAGAATCAATATACTAAGGGAGTTTGAATTGGAAATTTTAAGAGAAACTTTAAGATAATAAATAGATCTCTAGACAAGTCATTGACAAGGAATAGAGCCAGGACTCAAGGTATGGTGAAATAAATCCTAATGATCTGTCTCAGCTAATAGACCCAGCTCTCCAAGCTGATCAGATCCCCATTCCCTTTCCTCTATAAGTTCTGCATCTATAATCCAAACTATTTCTCCATCTCTCTAGTGTGTATCTCATTTTCCATAACGTATCTTTTCTACAAAATCAGTTCTCACTATTTTGCTTTCTTTCTCCCTAGCCATCAACATAGAATTATGGGCTATATTCATCTACAGATTCTGCCAGTATATACAGCTTTCCCAAGAGGGGTCATGCTCTCTGGTCCCTGTTTAAATTTAGACAGGCAAACCGAAAGAGTGACAGTGATAGGAAGAGAAATAAATATGTTCCTACAGAGAATATGGTAAGAAGTGGTGCAGAGAGCAACTTTTGCTAGTAGGTCAATTGAATCTGCTTGCATCTATAACCAATATTGCTAGGCGGTTGCTATTGCAATATTGCTAGCATATTGCTAAAATATTGTAAAAAAGTAGGAAATCTCACTTTCTTTTTGCTTTTTCTTATAAGATGCTTAATCAAAAGAGTAAGCCTGAGTAACTTGGAATCCAAGAACCATAGTGGCTGATGGAAATAGAGACTGTTGTTACAAAGGTGATGTAGCATTTTAAACTGACCAAAAGGTCCTTATTTCTTAACAAATTCTGCTCAGGAACAAAATGAACAAAAGTTAAATCATAGGAATATTCTTATATTTTCATAATTTGCTACTTCAATTAGTATTAACTTGTAATGCTGTTGCATTTCCTATGTGCTGCTCTGGGGCCCTGTTAACAGCACTGTAGAGTGGCTGTGGTCCATATGTTGACACAAATAAACCAAACAGTTGGAAAAAATTCTATGATCCATTAAAATTCATCAATGATAAACCCTATAATTAACACATATTATATAATTTGAACAAATCACATGGTCTGTATTTCAATTAACTTTGTCACATATCATCACGAACAGACCATTTTTTGTTAGATTGGGTAACACTCTCTTGAATAAGAAAGCATTCATTGGTGAGTTCTTACTAAAACCTCCATTTTAAGAAAAGGCCCATGATATCCATCCTTCATTCTCCAGATTTCATTACCAAACTCCCATGAGGATACCTTTTCTCCCTGTCCTCTTGCTTTTCAGCTTACTTTGGTATGTTATCTTCTCCCACTAGAGTTGAAGTTTCTTGACAACAGAGAATACTTTTCTTTTTGCTTGAATTTGTATTCCAAGCACTTGGCACTGTCTGGCACTTATGAGCAAATGCTGGTTGACTCAAGACTTAGACATTTTAATTTGTGCGAAAACAATGGCAAGGAAATCATGTCTGATCCCTAGAGGGGAAAGTGGGTAGCAAAGAGGGTATTGTGACAACTTCCTAGCTAGTTTTCCTGCCCTGACTCAGTCAACTGCCGTTCACTGTGCACTTATCATGTGTCAGGCACTTCAGTGGAAATAAAAAGAAAGAAAATAACAGTTTGTGCCTTTAAGAAATTTATGTTATAATGGGGAGATGTGTATATATATATGGACATAATGGCACCAACCTCACAGAGTTGTAGAGAGAACCAATGAGCTAATGTATGCGAAATGTTTTGCAAGCTACAGTGGGTCTCAGGGGCTTTAGTGTCATGTTAAGCTTTGACAACTTAAAACCACTCCATGCACAATGAAATATGACAATAGAAAGTCATATAGTGGGTGTGAACAAATGGTAACAGATTAGAATGATGAATTGCCCGTTGTTAGTATGAAGAAGTCAGAGAGGGGCACAATTAAAAGGAGGAAGACAAGTCACACAGCAAGAATGAAGGAATAATCCTTGGATTGCCCACATATTCATCTTCAATTGTATAAAATATGCATATGCTATAGAGAGTTTCAGAGTTAAGGTCCCATCATGTCAGGTAAATGCAACTCATCGTTTTACAGATGAGAAAACTGAACATGGGGAAGTTGTGACTTTTTTTTTTTAATTTATGAGATAAAACAAGAATTTCCATAACATAGCCTATTGGTGGTTGTGATTTGTTTTAAATCACACAAGCAGTAATTATCATAGAGTTTAAGCATCAAATGCAGAATTGAACCCAGCTCTTATTAATCTAAAGTTCTTTCCACTATGTCATTTTTTCCTCCCTAAACAAAATAGTATAATTGATAAGATATGTCCACAGAGCTGAAAAATCAGAGGAGGAAAAGGTGACTTTTAGCTGAAGAGACTAGGAAAGTTTCATGGAGGAAGTTAAGCTAGGAGATAAAAATCAACAGAGATTTAGGCAAAAGATGTTTCAAGCCTAGGGAACAGACTAACAAAGGTTCAAAGGTTAGAAGGGCAGCAGACATTTGGTGATAGTGAATAGTTTAATGTGGATGCACAAAGGGCAGGAGCATGCAGTCTGTTTGGAAGATTAGGATGGCATCAGATTGTAGGGGACTTGCACAGTAGTCAATGAAGAACCATGAAGGCTTTTGGAGCATAGAATGATGTAAGCAGATCTGTATCTTCATGAAAATTAGGCTGTCAGTGGCTATAAAGTAGATTGTGAAGGGGAGAGTGTAGAAGTAGGAAAAACAGAAAAGGGGCAATCAAAATATTAAGATAAAATAAAAAAACCCTATTAGGTGGTAATGAGGATCAGATCAAGTATAGGAGCCACGAGCACAAGAATGAAGAAGAATATTCAAGATTACAGGAGAATATGGCATAATTCATGAATCATATTTGTATAACCTCAATCTTTTCACATTCATTCATATACTCCACAAACACAGTCATCAAATATTATAGGTCTTTACATTGCCTTAGAATATATATTACCCTTCCCAGATCCCAAGCCCTGCAAAAATATAGAGTAAATACAATTTTGTTTAAGAAAAATACACATTCATACACACACACACAAGCACATACTAAAAAGTAGTGGTAGTGAGGGCCAAGTCAATCTTTCAAATGGAGTTGCAGCTGGTTGTTTGCTTAACTTTTATGTGCTGTACTTTTTATTCCTGTTTTCTGTTCCTTTGACATTGAAATCTCCATAGTGAATGAAGCAAACTTTCACCAGACCCAGAGAAGTAGAAAATAAAATAAGTCCATCAGGTCAGAGGAGACACGCTCTCTTATTTGCTATTCGCCAGAGTCACGAGGGAGCAACTCTTTTCTATCTTGTAGAAGCAAAACCAGCTTTAGGCTTTTCCCAAGCACTTGTCAGAAACCCTTGGAGTCCTTTTCTTGCAAACATTTAATTAATTAGATGCCAGCCACCCCAGGTAGGAAGTAAACATTACTATCTTCACATTCTAGAGAAGTCAAGGAAGTTGCCCAAAGTAAAATAGGGAGTCAGAATGAGCACAATTCAGGAATCCAATTTTCTGATCTTTGTAACATATGTATTTACTCTTGCTAGAGTTGGATGGAATAATACATACTATGGGAATTGGTAACTCTAGCAAAAGTCCCCAGTGAGGGATATGACAGCACACAGTGGCAACTTTGAAGAATGCAGTCAGTTACAATGAAATGGAATCCCACAATGATAATTGGCATTTGATAGGCTCCATTTTCAAGTACTGCAATTGTTTTTTAACAAGGGGAAAGTCAAGGTTCCCTTTCAAAATTCTTAAGCGTTGGATAAGAAGTGGTCTGCAGTTCTGAACCTGGTGGAGAGCCCTTTAAAAAATCTCTTGGTACTGTATCCTGCTCATCTGGGCAATTTATTGTATGGAAGTCTGGATTAATAGGCATCTTGAATTTGCAGCAGCACTGAGTTCCTCTCTCACCTGTCCTGCAGTTAAGGGAGATCTAAAGTCCCAGTACGAGCAAATAAAAAATGTTCCAGGTTTTGTCCTGTCAGGGTCAGATGTGATTTTTATCATGGTTTTATCAGCTTATTATCTGAGGCCAGTAAGGGAACAGAAAACTATGGTAGCTGTATACAGTAGAGTATCTATTGTTAATTCTGAAGCACCATTCTTTGGGATCTCAGAGGACCATAGACCTAGAGAAGGGAATCTTACAAATCAACTGCTTCAATCCCCAATCTTAACCCCTCACTCCCAAACCTGTTCCTCTTCTTGGCTTCTTTATTTGTATCAGCTTGGTATAAAACAGGGAAGTGTAGGCTCAAAGTCCTCCCTCAGGCACTTAGGAGGTGACTGTGCCACCCTGGGAAAGTCACTTCATATTGTCTTTAAAACTCTATTTCCTTATTTTTGAAATGGACATAATGGCACCAGCCTCACAGGCTAATGTATGTGAAATGTTTTGCAAGCTACAGTGGGTCTCAGGAGCCTTGGTGCCATGTTAAGCTTTGATAACTTAAAACCACTCCATGCACCCAAAGCCAAATTGTCAATGGTAGTCTTGAGCTTTATCTCTGACCGTACCCTCTTCCTTCCCTCCCAAATTCAATCAGTTGCTTTTATCCTTTGCTGTCTTTCTATCCTCTGCTCTAGTCCAGGTCTTTATTGCCATCTGCCTGGACATTGGTAATAGGATCCAAGACCATATTCCCACCTCCACTCTCAGATTCCACCAAATCATGCATCAGACCTTTCCCAGATTTATCTTTCTTATGTGTAGCAGTAGTCCCTGACATTCCTAGGTTTAAATAAACAACACCTCCTCAGAGCCTGTTTCTTCATCTATAAAATGGGGACAAATAACAATTATGAAAGCCAGGAGTTCTGTAAACCTTAAAGTGTTGCTAAGTAAATGGCTTTTATGATTCAATGGTTTCTAATTGTTCAGAATGCTTTCATTTTCATTCATGTTTGGGGTTGGAGAATCCCTTGCACATCTATTTTTTTCCTATGCAGTCATTTTGGGAGCTCAGAAATCTGCACTTCAGCTAATCAACCAAATTTGATTAAGCTGTCTACTGATGATTCCCCATCACCGATAACTCTGTTTGGGGAAGGCGCTAGGACTGAGACCTACATAAAATGTCTATCTCTTCAGGACTCAGTGTAGAGACATGACAATCTCTCTATTTTCTCCTGTAGTTATGCTTTCTTATTATATAAAGACTCACCAAATTCTCTTCTCAGTCTTTACGGCACTCATGACCCCTCTCTATATCATCCTTCAATTGATGGTTCCCAAACAATCACACCCAGAGGCCAGTTTCTACCATGGTATGTCTTACACCAGAATCTATTTTCCTGCCTTTTAAAAAAAGCCCAGGGCATAATTGATAGCTGGAAGCAGCTGTTTTTCCCTACTACTTCCCAAGCAAGCTATTTGCTTTTTACTATTTTTTTCACTCTAGTGTAACACCTACTGTCTGAAAAACTCATATTCAAATTCTGTAAACTGGCACGCAAGCTGTTCCAAAACGTGGTCCCACCCTGACGTTCCAGCTGTATTTTATGGACTCCCCCTCTATATAGTCTGCCTCCTGGCCTACTGAATTTCTTCAGTCTCATCTGTAAAATGGCAATCATAACAATGATATTTCCCCCAAAGGGTTGTGGGGCTCAAATGAGATATGTTAAGCGCTTTGTTAACTTGAAAGTATTACATAAATGTGACTTCTTGGCATCTTTTTTACTTTTGATCCCCACACACATTTACCATTCTGCCTCCTTGGTCTTTTCTCATATGTGTCTAAAGAGGAGGAGAGTTTTACCTGATGACATTCAACAAGCAGTGGAACTTGGCAGATGATATGACTTAGAAAACAGTCTTAGATATGTTGAGAGAAAACAAGAATCCTGTGCCCCAGCTTGTCCTCTGTGCACTGATTTTTTTTCTGTTTGTTTGTTTTCTGTCTAGGAAAGATAGCAGGACATTGCCCTGTTTTTGAAGCTGTTCTCAGAGCTCAAACAGGAATCCAGGTTTTTTGGAGAAAAAAAGCAGCTGGCATTTCCAATCCTGCTGTTAGTGGTACTTAGTACAATGCTCAGCACATAGTAGGTGCTTTGTAAATGTTGATTATTCGATTAATGTGGAACACCAACTTCAGTATAATACATGAGATGTTGGCCAAGTCATTTCACTTTCTGGAATATGGTTGTCTCATCTGTGACTTAAATTTGAGAGTCTAAAAGACTCCTTCAGGCTTGTGAATCTATGAATGTAGAAGTTGGTGAAACGTAGTGGGGCCAATGCCAAGTTTATCAGGCCAAGAGAAATCTGATGAGTTTTGAGACCATCAGCAAGATGGTGATAAACTTTTTACAGTGAAGGCCATCTGTCACTGAAAATGAGCCCATAATAGTAAAAGTCTTCGGTGGGCATCTATCCAATCTGTCTCTGAAAAGAACTTTCTGAGAAAATTGATGAACAAAAAAATGCAAAAAGCCATCCAAAAAGAAAGTGACTATCTCCAGAAGCCACAATGTGATTTTATATATATATATATATATAATATATAATAAAATATGTTGTAGAATACATTATGTAACAATTATATATTGTTTAATGCACCTTATTATAATAAATAAGTTGTAAGTATCAAAATACATTATAATAAATTTATATCTCACATTTTCCTATAGCAATGGAAGACCTACACAAATTATTTCACCTGGAGTTTGCCCTTCCTTCCAGAATAAGTTGATCACTTCTAAGCTCAACGCCGTGTTCTAACTCCAGTCCTTCTGCCTCTTCTCCCCTCTGATTGAAGGACTTCATGGCAGAATTCCTCCAAGTGCTTTCCTTTATAGCTGGCAGAAATGGGGCGCACAAATCACTCTACCTTGAATTTCCTGCCCTACAGGCTTTCAACTCCATGGAACAAGATTCCCATGCCAGCTCCCTCCTGGTGTCCTGTCTCCTATTTAGTTTCTTGTCTCCTTTTGTGTCCTCTTTTAGATTGTAAGGTCATTTAGGACAGGGACTGTTTTCCTTTGCTAATTCTATCCCCAGGGTCTAGCACATTGCCTGACACTTCACAAGCACTTGATAAATGTTTATTGGATTGGGTTGAAATTTGGTGTGTTCTGAGATTGGTTTTGAAACATATCACCATGCCTATTTCTGTGGAATTTTCCCATTATGTTTTTCTGGTGAAGAACATTTCATGCTCTCAATTTTTGTTTTGTTTTTAAATTCCAATTTGTTTAAAATTTCAGTTGACTAAATGAACGGCAATCAGGTACTGTCAGCACCTGTTACTAAACAGTCATTGCTCTTTCATAACCCTCAGAGGAAAAAATAAATAAGATCCTAGCATCTTAGAGAAGTAAAAAGTCTAGAAGGTCATCTGGTCAAGTGCTCTCATTTGAGGTCCGAAGAGGGGCAAACATTTTGCCCAAGATACATTAATGACAAATTCACTTCCAAAACTGGATCTCCTGGGACTGTGGCTAATGTTTTGTTTTTACCTTTTACCATGGCATCCTGTATAAAAATGGTGATGATACAGTGACTGGAAGTCATGTAAATAGTGCCAGGTCATTTTCCTTTTGTGAGTCTCAGTTTCTTGCTGTGCAAAAGAGGAGATTGGTTGTGATGACCCCTAAAATAACTTTATGACCTCATTAGAAATATGCAAACTCGTCATTTATTTTTTTTTCCATTGAATTCTGATGGCAACTCTAGATGAAGAACTCTGTACCCAGGAAAAAATAATACCTTTGAAGCAACTTAGACAGTTTGAGAATTGTCCGAGGGCACTGAGAGGTTAAGAGGTTTGCGTGTAGTCAGATAGCCAATCATTTATAGTAATAGTTGAGTAAATTGAAATGTCTCTGAAAGGAAAGTTGAATAAAAGGGAAAATTTCACATTCAAGCTCTTTAACTTGTCTTTCCCTATAGTGGTTACATAAGGTTAATTAGCTAATATTAGATAAGATGGCACCTTTCCATGCGTCATAACTATCTGCTGCTTTGGAGATATAAGGAAGTGAGATTTAGATGTACTGACAAAATTGTGATTTTATGTATATAGAGAACTCTGGGTGAAGAAACTCCCTCTATTGATGCATGGCAACAAGAGATCTGTTGTCTTAAAGAACTGCCTGGACCACTCAGAGGTTAAATGCCTTCCCCAGGGTCATATGACCATTTTTTGTTGGGTGAAGTATATAAACCCATATGCTCTTGACTGGAAGACCTGCTCTTTATCTTTTATATGGAAGCAGAGCATCCACCAGAGGTGTGCGTGCGTGCATACGTGCGTGCGTGTGTGTGTGTGAGTGATACCAGTCTTTCGGATCGTGGGGAAACAGATTTCATTTCATTTTCCCAGCCTTAGCCAATGGTGTGGTTTGTATTCAACACAATCATACCTTCAGCTTTGTCCCCTGATATCATCCAACATGTACTCCTCTCTCTACTATGCAAGCTTGAACTTGTCCCTTATGGGGTGTGTGTGTGTGTGTGTGTGTGTGTGTGTGTGTGTGTGTGTGTGTGAGAGAGAGAGAGAGAGAGAGAGAGAGAGAGAGAGAGAGAGAGAGAGAGAGAGAGAGAGATGGCTGTAAGCCCCCTCAAGGCAGTTATAACACAACTACTACCTGGGCACACTCAGCAGTATTTGCTCAAATTCCATGAGAAAAAATTCCCTTCCCTTTCAACATACCTCTCTTCACGGCAACATATGTATTCTCTTCCTGTCTTCTGAGCCATCTAGCATCTGCAGAGCTGCCCCTTAGGCAGCGGGCACTAAATAAGACGTTTCCTCACCTCACATACCCAATTAGCTGTCCAAAGCAATTTCATTACTTGTCCATCTCTCTGATCACTGCCCTTCTCTTCACTCCATCACAACCCTAATTCTGGTTTGCTTCACCTCTCACATAGACTATTGTGAAAATATCCTACCATGAAAGCTTCACTAACCCCTCAGATCCACTCTCCACACTAATGTCAAAGGGATCTTCCTCAAGTCTAGGTTGGATCATGCCGTTGTTGTACTCAGCAAATTCCAGTGGCTCCCTATTGATTCTGGGATCCAATATAATTTCATCTTTATCTAATCCCTTTTCATTTACATTTTATCTAAGTTTTATAATATTTACAATTGTTATGACACTAATACAAGACATATTTACAATTAAGCAATATCTATATGTTGGTGATACAGTCTCAAAATATTTTATTCAAAGGAGTGCATGATCAAAAATGTTCAGGGACCACTAATTTGTAATTTATGACATAGTATTACTCACTCAAATGAGAGCACTTGACCAGATGACCTTCTAGACTTTTTACTTCTCTAAGATGCTAGGATCTTATTTATTTTTTCCTCTGAGGGTTATGAAAGAGCAATGACTGTTTAGTAACAGGTGCTGACAGTACCTGATTGCCGTTCATTTAGTCAACTGAAATTTTAAACAAATTGGAATTTAAAAACAAAACAAAAATTGAGAGCATGAAATGTTTTTTCACCAGAAAAATTTAATTTAAACTTAAATATTGAAACAAATATAAAACAAGAAAAGAAAAAAAGCATTGCCACGTGCCCAGCAGAGCTTAAGAGGGGTTTCAAAATATACAGCATTAAATTTCCATTTCAAAGAAGCCTATATAATAAATACTATGTGTTGTGTTTGGAACTATCTTCTCTTTGCTCCCCTGAAAATTTTCTTTTGTACTCTGCTGTGCACTTTTTGCTTTGTTCTTTCTTCCCTTCCACCCCAAAAGGTACAATTAGGTACAGATACACACACATACACACACACACACATGCACACACACACACATACTCTTAACCTCTCTTTTTCTCTCTCACTCCATATGTGTGTATGAGTATATAAAAAGAGACATTAAAGATAGAGATGAAAAATATTGTTATAAATTTTAAATTAATGGTCTCTGAACTTTTTGGTTTTAAATTACATAAGCACACAAATATTCATATTTGTTTATGCACATATATACACATATATTTGCATATATATGTATATATACATAAACACATCTGTGTGTCACACATTTACATACATACATATTTACATAAATATGTATGGACACATACATATACACATTTTACTTGTCACACACAAATACACGTACATACCCGTCACACACACACACACCATTTTCCTTCAAATCAGAGGTTTAAGCTGTAAGTAAGCCTAGTGGATTAACAATATACACTAGAGGGCTCTCCTAGGAAATTCAGTTTACTATAATGAATAAAGCATTGGTGCAGGAGAGCGTGAAGACTTGAGTTTGTGCCCTAGATCTATAACTTTCTGAGTGCCTCACATGGCCCACTTCTTCTACAGTGGCTCCCATGAGACTTCATTCTCTTTCCTGGTCATCTTCTTACCAACTACCTTGTTGCTGAATGTTTCCTCTCATGCTTTCTAGTTCTAGAATTATAATCAAATTAGTGCTTCTTGTTCTACTGGTTTTTCTCTAATGACTCCACTAGCCCTGTCAATAACTCTCCAAATTAGACTATGGGTTTGTGGCCATCATTTCCCTTTGTGTTGTTTTCTGCATTTGGAGGAGAGCTCCTGGAGGAGAGGAACTGCCTTCCCTTTTACATTAGTATCTCCAGCCCTTAGGACAGTGCTTGGCATATAGAAAAAGCTCAATAATTTTTTTTTTATTTTTCATTCATTAAGATTGATTATATGACTGTGGAAAAATCTCTTAACCTCTCCAGGGCTTAGTTGTTTATCAATAAAATGGAAATAATAGGTAGGGTGAATGTGAGGAAAAAACTTTTCAAATGTTAATTACATAAATGTAAGATTATTTTCAGGATGATGTCTAAATTTGTGATATTGTATAAGGGACCTCCAGAATGGTGACCCCATGCGTTGTTACAGATCAGCAGAGTATCTATAATTTATAATCTTAGGCAGGGATCTTTAATTTTTCTTGTGTCTACGACCTCTTTGGCAGTCTGGTGAAGTCTATGGACCATTTCTTAGAATAATTTATTTAAATGAATAAAACAAAGCACTTAGGCATACAAAGGGCAGCTAGGTACCTCAATGGATAAAAGACAAGGCTTGGGAGACTCATCTTCATGAGTTCAAATCTAGCCTCTGACATTTCCTAGTTGGGTGACCCTGGGCAAGTCTGAGATCCTGTTTGCCTGACTTATCTGTAAAATAAGCTAGAGGATGAAATAGTGAACCACTCCAGTATATTTGCCAAGAAATCCCAAATGGGGTCATGAAGAATCAGACATATGACCCAATAACAACCAAATGTAAAAGGAAATCAAGTAAAATAGAACATAGCTATCATTTTTTAAAAAATTAAGTTCACAGACCCAAGTTAAGATCTCTTGTCTTAAACCTGGGGCCCCACGAGGTTACAACTTGTTCTTTGTCACATAGCCAATATGTGTTAGATTCTAGGTCATTACACCACACTGTCTCTTGACATTTATCCAAAGGAGATGGTAAGAATTGTACCCTTGTGTGATATGTAAAGTGCTATGGTATTATCATCATCATCATCATTAATGACGATGATGATGATGATGATAAAATACACATGCTTCTCCAGAGCTACAAATTTTTAATCCCTACCTACAATCCTATGGGATATGGTAGATTAAGCATGTCATTTATGGCAGTAGGGAAAGAAAACTGTCTTTCTACCCTACACCAGATGCCTCTGAGAAATATTAGTGCCCATTCTGTCATCTGGGAAGGGCTTTTATTTGAAAGGTGTAGCTGGGTTCTGGACTTACTCCCCCTCCAAAGAAACCAAACAAACATGTGACAACAGGTCAACTCATTAGGGCTCATCTGGAAATGATTCTCATCTTCGAGTTCTAGGAGTTCCTCTGAAAGAAGAAAGGTCTTTCTAATATTATGAATTAGAGCCCTGATTCCAATAGGTTTCCCCCAATATTAATTGTCTATGGTACACTATCAAGTTAATATTGGTTAGCTTTTACAAAGAGATATTTATTGAGAAGATACAGCAGGATCAAAAATCTGAGCACATCTCCATGAATTGGGGGCACATGCCCCGCCTGTACCGTGTCAGTTCCTGAGGGACAGTGGACTCAAACAACGCATTTTCTCCCACCAAGTTAGCTTCCAAATTCAGTCACCTTGATAAATGGACTCATAGGGCTTTTACTTTTAGGGCTCAGTTTCAGCAGCTGGGCCAATCCGCTGCTAGCTGTGGAGAGTGCTTCAGCTGACAAATTCCACGGGCTCTTTTAACATTTCAAAGCTCACAAATTAGTTCTGTCTTCAGTCATCCTTCTCTGAAGAACAGGAAGGATAAACCTAACAGAGCAAGAAGCAGTGTTAGGTACTAAATGTTCTAGGCTAGATGGCACCCAAGTATGGAGGGTCCAAGGCCCCTTCCCAACCAAGGATACCACAGCAGTTCTTGCCTCACTAGATACCATTGAAGAGAAAGAATTAATCAATTACTGTCTTTTTGGGGCACACACAGGTCTAGCTCAGCATCACCCCTGAGTAAATGATAATAGTCACAGAATATCTGCACACACTCTGAAGTAGAAACTTAAGCCTCTCCATTTTATGCTATCACCTTCTTTCAGAAGCAGGTTCACCGAATATTCATGGAGATACCTTGGCCATGCTCTTAAGACTGGGCCTTTATTGTCCAATCACCTACCATATCAGCCTTGCCTCCTTTCCAAATATGTCTTCATCCCAACCCTGCAGACTAGTGCTCAGTCATCCAGCAAAAAATCTCCATTCTCCAACATTAAATGAACTTTCTCATGCTTTCTCATCACTTTGAACCTCACCTATCAAAGTTTGTTTTGTACTATAGTTATTTTATTAAATAACCTATCTGCTCTACTAGGTTGTGAACTCCTTGAGGGCAGAGATTATATCTAGATGTACTGTAGAATACAGGAAAGCCTACTGGCTCTGGAGTGAGAGCATCTGAGTTGAAACTTTACCTCTGGAACTCATTAGCTCTGTGACTTTGGGCAATGTGACCAAAGTCACAACCTCCCTGGACCTCAGTTTCCTCATTTATAAAGTCAAAGGCTTTGACTAGATGGCTCTGAGTTCCTTTTTAGGTCTACAATCCTATTTTTTGTTGTTATTGTTACACAAGGATGAATTTAATAAATATCTGTTTAAAATGAATAATTGTTGCCTTCTGTCTCTTAACCAAAATAACATTTATTTCCCCTTTTCTGTCTTCTTTCTAAGTCATTAAAGAGTGTTTACCTTATTTTCCATCCAAAATTATAGTATTTAAGTTTCTCCTCCAAAGTAGTAGTCTGGGATTTTTCTACCCACACAAGATAATGTAGTAAAGAAAATGCCTTTCCTTCTCAATTCCTCCTTCAAATTAGTAATTTAGACTCTTCTCATCTAAGACTAGCCCTCAAAGAGTGCTGAGGTCCATTTCCTTCTCATTCATCTGAAGCAGCCACATCAAATCAATTAGGCTTTCTTTTCCCACCCCAAAACTTTCCTAAGGGATGGTATGTTTTCTCTCCCAAGTTCATTCTCGCAAAAGGTAACTCTCTAGGTTATGCCTGGCTGCTTACTCAATTTCCTTTACATTGTGTCACTAAATTTCCATTAGTTCCCATATAAGGAAAGCCATTGGTTTTCTCAAGTGTTTATCTAGGTTTCTGTGCCGGCCTTATTCCTCTTACCCCTTTCTGACTGATGACACATTTCTATGTCTTCCTGCTTGGCACCTGTGATAAACTACTCAGCTGAGGGGGCAGTAACAGATAAAAACATGAAATTGTTTAATGAGACATTGACCTTGCAGAATGTGAGAGACCATATAAAAGAACTCAGAGATGTTTGTCTTGACAATAATGTTGCTATTGTAAAGATTGTTCACCTGGTTCCGCTCACTTCTCTCTGCATCGGTACATATAAATCTTCTCAGGTTTCTCTGAAATACTTCCCTTCATTATTTCTTATGGCATAATAATATTCTATAACATTCATATATCAGAATTTATTCAGTCATTCCCCACTTGATTCCCCTTCTCCTTCTCCTTCCCCTCCCCACCCTGCTTTTCAGGTCAGAGAAGCGACAGACTGAATATGCAGAATGAATTGGCTTTTTTCTAATTCATTTAAATTCAATAAAAATTTATTGAGCATATACTTTGTGCTAGACGCTGTACTAAGCACTATGGATACAAAAGAGTCATAAGACAAGTGTTACCCTCGAGGAACTTACAATATGTGAACACATGGAAATTTATTTTACTTATGAATACTTATTAAAAGGGCTCTCTTTTAGTTGTGGGGAGGGTGAAAGAGAAAGAAAATGCTTGCTTATTAATTGAAAAAATAAAAGAAATGGGAAGATATTTAAAGGGGAAACATTTTTAAACACCAGATTGATAACCTGGCATTTTTTTTTAACATTTTATAGTTTCTGTCCTAGAATTCTTACTTTCAATTCTATTTTCAAGAAAGATTATCAAAATAACTTATAAAGGATAAGCAAGAGCATCATGAAGGCAATAGAATATCATAGTAGAAAAATTTCTGCACTCAGAATCAGAAAATTTGGGTTTTAGTCTAGATTTTGCTACTAATTGACTGGCAAATTTTTCTATTTCTCTGTGACTCTGTCTTCATCTAAGATGAGAGAATAGGTATAGATGATCTTTTAAATCCCTTCTAGCTGTGGAGTTTCATTAATTTCCAACAGGTGATCCTGATCATTATAATTTAACCTCTATGGAAAGGGCGGTGGACCTGGGAACAGAAGACCTTGGTTCAAATCTCATCTCTTTTTATAAGGGAGTAATTTAAACTCTGAATCTCCTCATCTATAAATGACATTAAGACTTGTGCAACCTTCCTCTGAGAGTGATTCTGAGGCTCAAACCAGATGATGCAGGTTGTTAAATTTACAACTGCTCTTTAAATGTGAGTTATGATTAAATCATAAAGTTCTATGACCACTTCTCTGGGCCTCAGTGACCTGATCTGTAAAATGAGCAGGTTGGATAGATGGTATGTAAGTCCCCTCCCACTACTAACATTCTCTGAGCCTATGATCCTATTAAAGGCTGAGCTATTATATAAGGGTACCTGCTCTGAGCCCCATCCTCTTCCCACTCCTGTACCTTCCAAATACCTTATGTCTCATTATAACTGTTGGCTGACAACAGGTTAAAAGGGTAAAGAGTAGCCAACTTAATACTCAAAGTCTGTGTTTTGAATCCAGGTGAAAATTAACCTAAATGAATGTACAGCTTTAAAAATATTATACAATATAGAACAGATTATACTTTTATAACATAAATTACAATATCATTATTTCTAATCTAGTAGTACATCTTCTACTTGTCAAAATTGGGAAGACTTTTTCAGGGCACTAAGGAATATAAGAGTGTTTAGTATATCATTATGATCATAGTGAGATGTTTACTTATACTGAAATTAAATTGTCCATTTCACAGTAACTTTAATTGTTAAAATGAAAATAGCATCGCCAATGCCTTCCTCTGCCATGGTGAGTGATGACTGGAGCTTGAGATTACTTTGATTCTTAGGGTAGTTGGGTATGATTTCCTACAGTGTTGTAATTCCATATAGGTCTTAATTAAGTGGCAGCTGGGGTTTAACTGTCACTCTATGACATGACTATAATTGTATGTACTTGAATTTTATAATACAGGTGTAGTCATTTTTTCCAACTACAAAAGAGCAGGGATATCAAAGATAATTATAGCTCAAAAGCAATTTTCTCCAGACAAGTGACCTAGATTAATAAATAGAAGTGTGGTTTTCAGAACAAGAGAAAGGACAGGCCAGCTGTATGATAGCTTGCGATAGCTTCCTCTACAGTGGAACTATATACTGAGTTCTGTGTTCATATTTAAGAAAAGAAATTGATAAGCTTGATAGAATACAAAGGAGGTCAAAGAACATGGGGACCAAGCAATTGATCAATATTTGCCTGATTATTGCTATTGTTCAGTTGATATAAGATCTCTTAGATAAAGAAATCCCTATCACCAATTCAGGTCTACACCTTCTCAGCATCTCAGTTTGACTTAGAGTATTGCCTAGAGGACTGAAAGTTAAAGTGCGTCACCCAGGGTCATACCACCAGGACGTGTCAGAAGAGAGACTTGACTCCAGGTCTCTGCCTTCAATGCTGCCTTTCTCTCCATTATACCACACTGCCTCTTAGCAGCTGTTATGCGGCTATGAAATTCACAACCATGCGGTCTGAAGGATTGTACTCTTCTCTGGACTGTCATTAAAACAACGACAAAAATATAACTTGAGATAAATGGCTGCAAAAGAGAGCATTAGGGATGCCATTTTCTTAAAAAGCTTTTTTTTGTTTTCTTTTTATAGGGTCAGCTACAAATGGGGCGGAAGTATAGGAAAAGGAAAAGACTACGGTTAAAATGGCTTACAGGCTCTAGCACCCCTGTTACTTCCTTGGATAAAGGTAGGCATTTAAAGAAATCTGTTAACTCTTTCAGGATACCAGGGGTCTTTACTGTTCTTACTAAGGATGCTGGGAGCCAGAGATGGTAGGCAAGGAACACCTGCAAATATTCTTCCTTACAGTCCTGTCCTCTTTTCCCAAGGTAACAGCCTTCCCTCCATTTCTATGTGTTTAAAGATGGTTATCTTCCTTTGCTTGGGGGAAGGGCTGTTTGAGAGTAAGGTGACAAAGCAATTTTCCTTTGTTCAGAAATCAAAATTGTGGCGGTGGTTCACAATCCTTTTGCCGAGCTGGGCAATTCAGTCCATTAACAGGGTCATGGTTAGACAACACACCAAAGTTGGCTCTGAGGCGGTCATAAATTTAGGTTCAGTATAAGGAAGGGATTCCTAAAAATGAGAAAGCAGATCTGCCACACTCAGAGAGTTGCTTGGGGCAATTCAAGTGACTTACCCAAGATCATATGACAATTATGGGTCAGAGAGGCACTTGAATCTTGGTAGCACTGACACCAAGCACAGCCCTCTATCCACTAGAACACAATTTGGCTTAGTTAACTATATTGTTATCTGTGTCTTTAGATTTTATTGTTGGCTGCATTTCGTTACTCCTTGCAAACTAGGTAGAGTCAAGTAAATAGAGTACTGATCCCTGATTAGTGAGTGACTTTACTGCTGTTCGCTTGATTCAGACATGTCTGACTCTCTGTGACCCTATTTGAGGTTTTCTTGGCAAAGATATTGACGTGATTTGCAGTTTCCTTCCATTTTACAGAGGAGGAAACTAAGGCAACCAGGGTTATATGACTTGCCTGGGGTCATACAGACAGTAGGGTCTGATGTTGGATTTGAACTAAGGTTTTTTTGATTCCAGACCTGGCATTCTATCCACTGTGCCATTTAGATGTCCTTTGGTAGATGACAGATTCTCCTAATGACTACATTGGAGAAAAGGTCTCAAAATACCAAGCATTTAATTAATCAGTAAGTATTTATTAAAATCTACAGCATGAGGCTAAGTACTCTTTACCATGATATAAGATGACCCAATGCCTGACCATAAAGGAGTCACAATCTAGTTGAAGATATTGAAGAATTAACGCACATGAAACAGCAAATAATGTAAGCCCATGATGTAATTAACTGCCAAATTATATGGTACAGTCTATCCAAATAGTAGATTCCCTGAGGGTTCTATTCCTGACAGTAGGTTCTCTAAGAGGGAACCTTTCCTTGGTAGGGTAGAGGGAGAATGACTGAAGTCGTTAAAGTTAGAATCCTGGAGGTGGTGACCCATCACACCTTCAGATAGACTTTAAAGGTTGGATGATATTTGGATGGGTCTATATCATAGAGGAGAGAAGCTACAAAATCAAAGATATCCTAGGAAATGCAAAGATATGAAGTTACACAAGTAAATCTCATTGTTACAAGTTAAAGCTTAGGAAGCGAGACAGAAGCTTAGATTGCTTGTGGTAGGAAAGAACTATTGAATGTCTGGGTAAGGATGAAGTATGATGAAAGTACTATTTAACCAGTTATTCTGGTAATCCTTTGCAGACTAAGGAGGCTGGTATAGGAATTTCACTGAAAGGTTAAGAGGTCAGAGTGGAAGCAATGGGGATGAAAAGGAGGTAGAGCTGAAGAAATCTGACAACCGATTCATGCATCCATTCATCTAGAAACCCATCTGTCTATTTGTCCATTCATTCAACAAATATTTATTAAGCAGCTACTATGCAGCTAGCTGGCACAGTGGAATGATAGACCAGAAGTGAGAAAATCTTTGTTGCTTGTGTCCAATTCTTTGTGACCTCATTTGGGGTTTTCTTGGCAAAGAGACTGGAGTCTTCTGCCATGTCCTTCTCCAACTCATTTTACAGAGGAAGAAACTGAGACAAACAAGGTTAAGTGATTTACCCAGGGTCACATAGCTAGATTTGAACTCACAAAGATGAATGAGGAAGACTTTCATTCAAAACTGAACCCAGACACTTTCTAGATCTATGACCTTGAGCAAATGACCTAGCTTCTATTTGTCTCAGTTTTCTCATCTGTAAAATGGGGATGATAATAGCACCTATTTCTCAGAATTATTGTGAGGATAAAATGAGTTATTTGGGAAAAGTGCTTCCCAGACCTTAAAGTGCTATACAAATATTACTTATGATGGTGATGATGGTGTATATGACTCTGATAGGTTGTAGGGGAGATACAAAAATTTATGAGACGTAGGGTGGGGAAGTGGAAATAGCATTCGATTTGGAGTGAGGAATCTGGGTTCCAAATACCAGTAGGACATTTATTGTGTGACCTTGGGCAACACACTTGCTTTCTCTAGGCCTGTTTCCTCATCTCCAAAATGAGAAGGGTGTACTGAAGGATCCCTAAGATGCCTTCCACCTCTAAGTTTATGATCCTGTAGTCCCTACCATAAAGAAGCTTGTGAATTACTAGGGGAGGTAAGTTATGCATATATACTTGGAAAGATAGTGCAGAATCTACTGTTTTCTTTACATGTTTAGAAGATAAGAAATTAAAGGAGAATGATTACCGGAGCTTAGGAAAGGAGAAGAAAAACTCCATGGAAAAGGCACCTTTCAAGATGAGTTTTTAAAAAATGGGTAGGATTTCAAGAGTGAGAGTTGGTAAGGTAATGAAATGTAGAGATAGGGACGAGATCGATGGGTGACTCCTCGGTTATGCACCTGATAAAATAGTGGAGGCATCAAGAGAAAGAGGGAAATGTAGAGGAAGAGCAAGTCCAATTTAATATGCCCATGGGATATAAAGGTATAATTTGGAAACAGGAAAAGGAAAATGAAATAAATTTGGATAATTTTTCCATTTATAGCTACAGGAAACAGTTCAGATTTCTCTGTAAATGACTGATCTGTCAAATAGTTAATTAGGACTTCATTTCATGTTATAATAATAACTCACATTTAAATAAAGCTTCAAGAGTTACAAAATATTTTCCTCATTGCAGTTTTGTGAAGCAGGTAATACTCCTTTTATAGGTGATAAACTAAGGTTTACAGTGGATAATGACTTGGTGAGGATCACCAAGTTTGATTAATATTGGACAGCATTTGAAACTAGTGTTCTTTCCACCCGAACATCTGTCCACAAACTTAAACCTTGAACTCCAGGCCCCCATGTAGCAAAGGGATACTTCCATCTTGTCCCATCTTCCAGTTGTTGTTCAATGTTGTCCAATCATTTTAAGTTGCGTCCAACTCTTCATGATGCCATTTAGGGTTTTCTTGGCAAAGGTACAGGAGTGGTTTGCCATTTTCTTCTCCAGCTCATTTTATAGATGAGGAAACTGAGGCAAACAGGGTTAAGTGACTTGCCCCGGATCATACAGCTAGTGAATGTCTGAGATCTGAACTGAAATCTGAACTCGGGAAGATAAGTCTTCATAACTCCAGGCCTGGCACTCTATCCATTGTGCCACCTAGCTGCACTTTGTGAAGGATACAGAGTCAAAAATAAAGCAGTATCTACCTTCCAAGTGCTTACATTTTATTGGAGGGAAATAGTTATACAGAGATGTAAATATAATTGGAATGCAAAATAAATACAGAGAAAACCATATGGCACTAAACTAGGGGAATTGAGAGAGCCTGGACTAAACCCTAGCCCAGGACCTTTTCCCACCTAGGGCTTAATAAACCTTTCCTGGTTTCTTGTAGATGTAGATGGTTCAGAGGAAAATTTATTCCCACAATAGGAAAGATCAATTTTTTTTTCTCCCTGAACTCAAAGAACTTGGGAACATTTTCCAAGTGTCATCATTCTTGAGAGGTTTAAGTGAACTCCTTAAGAGTTGTTAGTGAAATTTGAGATGCATCAAACATGGCCTGCTTTTAAGGATACTTTGTGTGATTTTCTCTTGCAATGAAAACTAGGTGTTCAATTTATTGAACTCTGGGCAAGAACAGTGTTAGGACAGAGCTGGCAGGCTTCCCAGAGAGACTTGACTAATTTTATTATAAATCCCTGTTTCCAGCTCAATAAAAAACTTAAAGAAAAAAGATTTTCATTTCCAATAGATATTATAAAGATGTACTTATCAAAGCACCCCTTCCATCTTTATATCATACATCTGCAGTACCTGTTCCCTTGGGGATCAAAACATTCACAGATTATCTCCCTTGCGATATAATTAGTGTTAGGTTTTTCACTTTAAGTTTTGAGGCAAGAATTCTAATTGGCTGACAGACATAATAAAAGGTGAATAAAAGGAATTTGGAGAAACATGGGAAGACTTGTATGAAGTGATAGAAAGTGAAGAAGGAAATCCATCAGTAAGCATGCATTAAAGTGCCTATTTGCCAGACACTGTGCTAAGGAATAGGGATACAGAGAGAAGTGAAACAAGGTCGACACTCAAGTTCTTTTGATTTCTCATATCTATATCTATATCTATCTATATAGATAGATAGATAGATAGATAGATAGACAGACAGATAGATAGACAGATAGATAGATACAAAAGAAATTTGAGGAGAACAACTAGGTGGAGTAGTAGATAGAGTGAGAAGCCTGGAGTCAGGAAGACTGATCTTCCTGAGTTCAAATCTGGCCTCAGACATTTACTAGCTGTGTGACCCAGGGCAAATCACTTAACCCTTTTTGCCTCACTTGTATCCTCTGTAAAATGAGCTGGAGAAAGAAATGACAAACCACTCCAGTATCTTTACCAAGAAAACCCCAAATGGGGTCACAGATATTCAGACACAACTAACAGGAGCAATATTAGGGAAAGAAATTGAACAGCTGGGAGGATCAGGCAATAATTCATATGGGAAGCATCTCCTGAACTTAACTTTGAATGAAACTAGGGTTGAAGAAAAATGGACATGCTTGTAGGCAACAAAGAATAAGTAAATAGAGAGAAATTAAAAATTAAAGAAGGATAGTTTGAAAAAAGACAAGAGGGCATCAGACAAGAGGGCATCGAATCAAGGGTACTAGTAAAAAGGTTGGAAAAGGCAAGAAAGAACACCATTTAATCAGAGAGTAAGGTAGAGGAAAAGAGAATAGGGCATGATAACAGGAAGTTCATACAGAATGACCTTGATTTTCTCAGTAAAGTATGACAAAGACATAGAAAACATAAGAAGGGATGAGTTTGGGGACTTGTGATCGAGAATGAGTTAGACGAGAGTAAAAAGCTTGTCTTGCTGAAATGAGGGTCCAGTGGAAAGTATATAACATAAATGTGTAGCAGACCCAGGCTTCGTGCTTGTGAGACTTCCTCCAAGATCATTTAGCAACAAGGGAGTAGGAGCAAAAGTGACAGATAATGTGCGGCTGGAGGTGGATGGGTGGAATAGTTTTTCTTACACCAGAAATAGAAAGTACTAGAGTAGATAACTCTATGGGACAAAAAACTCTTATATATTCTGATCTCAAGTAATGGTATGACCAAAGACAATGGAACAATCTTTGTCATAATAAGAGAATCAGTCTTATAAACCACTATCAATAGAATTGGAGGGTATGGGAAAGAAAGAAAACAGAATATAGTAAGCTTCCCTGCACCCAGCTCTGTGTATCTGGGTGTAAGCCAGGAAGAAGAGTCAAGAAAGGAGATGATTTTCAGTCACTTAGTTTTGCAGCCAAGGAGTCCATGATCATTCAAGCCCTTCCTCCCAATGAGTTGCTGCAGTCTCATCTATCTGCTTTGGATAATTAACACTAGATGCTCTAGGGAAGAGCCCATTTGCTTTCTATTTTATTCAAGATGCCTCAGTCTATATCTATACTCATATGAAAAAATACTCTAAATCACTATTGATCAGAGAATTGAAAATTAAAGCAACCCTGAGATACCACCTAACACTTATCAGAGTGGTTAATATACAGAAAAGGGAAATGTTGGATGTTGGAAGGGATGTGGGAAAATTGGGACACTAATGCATTGTTGGTGGAGTTGTGAACTGATCCAACCATTCTGGAGAGAAATTTGAAACTATGCCCAAACTGCATATGCCTTGATTCAACAAAACCACTGCTAGGTCTATAGCTCAAAGACATCCAAGAAAGGGAAAAGGATCTATCTTTACAGAAATATTTATAGCAGCTCTTTTTGTGGTGGCTAAGAATTGGAAATCAAAGAGATGTAAAACAACTGGGCTAAACAACTGTGGTATATGATTATAATGGCGGGCATATTATTATGCTACAAGAAAGGACAAACAGTTTGATTTCAGAAAAAAAAACCTGGATTTATATGAACTGATGCATAGTGAAGTGGACAGAACCAGTTGTATACTCTAACAGCAATATTGCTCAATGAAGAACTTTGGATGACTTAGCTATTCAGTAACATGATAATACAGGACTGATTGCTTAGACTAATGATGAAGGACTAATGATGAAGCATACTGTCAGCCTCCAGAGAAAAAACTGATATTGATTGAATACAGACTGCAGCATGCTATTTTTCACTTTCTTTTTCTTCTTTTCCCCAAGTCTTCTTGTACAAAATGTCAATTGCAAAAAAAAAAAATGCCTCAATCTAGTTTATCTGTTTCAGGAGCCCCAGTCCTGCTTTGCCCACAGCCCTAGCCCCAATTTGGCTCAAACTGTGTGCTGCCAGATCTTGTACTCTAATCTCAAATCCTGAGCATGGTTCCCCCATCTTCTCTAGGATTAAGGAGAGAGGAAAGGACTACAATTCATAAGATGATAGCTGTCATTCAAAACATTTGTCCCAGTGAGATAGCAACTCTGGCTCCTAGACCTTACATAAGGAAGGGTTCAGTGGAGGAGGTATCCGGAGGGTTAATGGGAAATAACTCTGGTCTAAAAATAAAATAAAAATAAAATAGGTCGCTCAAGAATGGAATTCAAACACTCCTCTGATTAATATAGCAGGTGTGTAATCAGGTCTGATGTTTCATTAAAGCATTTTAAAGTCTTCAGACCATAACGCTCTGCTCTGGGTCTCCCATTATGGCAATGTTACTCAATCTTCTTCCTTCCCGTTTCCTTTTCAATATTTTGCCTTCCCTAAGACCATCAATAATAAATGGACATTTAGGTTTCCAGAGGCCACTAAAGACAGGTGGCATTGGTATCAAAGACAACCCTCAGGCTTTTAATATGGGCTGCTCAGTGCTCCATGGACCCAGAGATTGGGCTTCTTCTGCCATAATCAAAGCATTATCACCAGAGGGAAACTCCCGAGAAGAAAATTGAAAGCAAATTGTCTGGTCAGCACCAGAAAGAATACAGCTGTCTCATGTTTGTGGACCAGTCACAGAACCAAAAAACAGACAATCAACCAAGCTACATTCTATTTTCACCTTAAACACCTGAAGCTATTAGGTGTGCATGCGTGTGTGCATGCGTGTGTGTGTGTGTGTTTCAACTCTCTTAGTATTCAGCTAATGGAAGCCATTCTGGTTAGCCCTAAGAAAATTGTTAAATGGGTCAACTGTTCATCACCTATCTTCTTCAAACTCCCAAAACACTCACTGCAGAGCATTCTACCCCCACCCCACCAGCCAATGTAATCTTCTTAACCATTCCTTGACGGCACGATGTTATAGAAAGAGTGCTGGATTTGGAACTGGAGAATCAAGTTTCAAAGTCTCTCTCTGTTGATCTCTGCATATTAATCCCAGGTAGCCAGTAGGAATGAAGGCAAAACACATAGCAAATGAAGAAAAGACACGGCTTAAAGAATAAGCTTCCTCAGCATAGCACCGGACTATGAACTAACAGGCTTTGTGACCTTGGGTAAGTGTCCTAATCTCTCTGGATCTCCATTTACTAAACAGTAAAATCAGAGGGTTTGAACTATAGGACTTTGGATCCTTTCAGTCCTGAAGCTATGATCCTACAATCCTCTTTCTTCCCATTTTTCTATATCAAACCATACATGCCATATATTCAGTCATGACTTGGTAAAAATATATTTGGAATAATTTCATCTGGCCAGGGCACAGAGGAAAGAAAGACTCTCTCACAGCAAGGAAGGGACAGCCTATAACTCAGGGAATCCTATGGAGGCAGTTGGAATCCATTCTTTTCTTCGGTCACTCTAATGTGAACCTTGTTAGGCTGATGGTTAATATGGTATTGCCTACTCTTGAGCCTTGTGACAGCTAACACTTGTGTCAAGGGACTATAGTTGTGTTTTAAAATATAATTTTAAAAATATAAAAATAAACTTCAAAAATAAACCCTGCATACACCAATTTTTTTTCTTTTAGTAGGGCTTTATGGGGTCCACCATTAATTAGTAAACCTCTGAGTTTCCATATAAGCTCTCCTTGATGCATGTGCAGTCATGATAGGTACCTTGAAAAGGAGGAGTGGATGCATTCTTTACTACAGAGGAGATATTCCCTTCCTACATCAGTCCTTGGGGCAAAACCCTATTACCCTCCATACTCAGTCTAGGTTTGCATCTATCTGATTCCCTCAGGGTCCTGTTCTGAAAGCCACTAATCTGATAAAGTCATTTTGCTAAGCAGTTAATAGATACGTATTTTATCCTTTCAAATAAAAATGTATACTTTCTGGAGACACAATGACTCACCCCTAAAAGGTCACTGAAATAATAGAGATTTAAGACTTGCAGGCAAAAGGAAGGTTTCCTACCTCTGGAGGAGGTAGATTTTTTTTTTGGAAAGTTTAGGACTAGCACCCTGTGGAGGATACTGAAGCCTCTGCCATCCACCTGTGAGACTGACCCTGCTGGTGTGGTTACAGATGGGCGACAGAGTGATAAGAAAAGGAAATCACATCTCTAACTGCCTACTCATAAAATATACTGTTTTCTTCCTTAAATTGGTGAGTCCAAAACACTTGACAGGTATTTAATTTAAAAATCACAACCTGCCAGTGTGAAGATATTTAAATTTGTTCACTCAGTGAACATCTATAGAACATCTGGTATATGTAAGGTCTCAGAAATGATATAAAAGTTATTGAGTTATTCTCCCTGACCCCCAAGAAGCTTCTGATTTAATAGCATGTATGAAATGAAAAGAATTAACTAATATACAGAAAGGATGTGTTGGCATTATGTAACATTTTCCTCTGTAATAAAAGGGCTGGTCTTTTCAACCTAATTTAATCTGAATGAAATCCTTCAGTGTTTTATTGGGTCAATTTCAAATATGTTGATTGATAACACTAGTAGAGAGGCTGATTTGTGAGTTGCTCATCATTTGCTAAAATCTACTATGTTGTTGCTGCAGTGAGGTGGCTTGAAAAATTGGAAATTGAAATTGATTTTGGATGACCTACTTTCATTCCTGGAATTTAATATGTTCTCTAATTATACTTGTCCCTTTGCACATCAGAAAGAATTAAATAAGTCCAAAGGTAAACAAGCTTGTTGCCCCATCTCTTGATTAGAAAATAGGAAAGATTTATTATTTTTTGGAAGAAAAGTATATTGAGTGCCCTTGGAGAAAGAATTATTTTTTTGCCTATAGAAGATGCTAAATAAGAACAAAAAAGACATTCTAAGGAAATGCAATTATCTTAATATATACATAACTGGATTTCATACATGGTTTGATACTTACTCATTTGCATCCTGTATTATTTTATTCAGCCAACCACAACTTACTGAACTCCTACTATGTGCAAGCACCATACTGTGGATGTCACTCTTAATGAGCTTCCAGTGTAGTTGGAAAGATGGAACATAGTATGGCAGGAAGCACCATGGCATACACAGGAGGGGCTGCTGTACAGGTTCTTAGATCTGCTTTTCTAAAAGGAAAACAACTTTTGAAGGTCAACAATCACTTTAATCAAGCACATATATCATTCACTTAGTTCAGGGGAAAAAGTCAGCACCCTGAACTTCAGAGAAAATGCAGAGAAATAAAAACCAACAGACAGGGCCTCCAACTGTCAGACCATTATATACATACCTAGTTACCAGAGAGAGAAGCTCCAACACCTGGATTTTCAAAGATGAGGCTTCTTAGCAAATTCCGAGTCTTGTCTGGCCAAACAAACACTTCCAATCAGTAAGCTCAAAACAAAACCTCATCTCAGAGTACATATATACTTTTCAGAGCTAGCAGACATCACAACCCTTGAGAACCAGTGTCTCATTTGAAATTTACAAAAGGTGTGGGCCTTCCTACAAAACAAATCTCCCCTAATCAAGCTTCCCTTAATGAGCAGGCCCATTAACGGGTGGGGAAGATCTTTAACTCTCAATAATATATTAATATTACACATAGATATATGACAAACGCTAACAATGCAAGGCAGCCTATGGTAAGTGCTACCTGAAAGGGAGTGATCGCAACCACTAGAGGCACAGAATTAGACGCTGCTGACCACTCCCTCCTTCTGGGAATCTCTCCCACCGCCCCACCACCCCCTTCCTCCTTTGCTGCACTGCTCTGATCTCATTCTTAGACCTACTTGCTGGACAGAGCATTCTCAGTCTCCTTTCAGCCCTCCCTCACTTGAAACAAAGTCAAGTGCAAGTCATGTCATTATTTCTCTGATGACATGGTCTTCTTCGGCAATGAAGGATGAACATGCATATTCTAATACCCCTGCATGATTGTGCTCGAAGAGTTTGCTCTGGTCCCTCCTCTCTCTGTGCTTTCTGTGTGATCCCATTCATGCCCATGGATGCAGCAATCATCCATAGAAAGCTGAAAATCCACAAGTCCAGTTCTCATCTCATGAGTTCCAATCCCTCACTTCTGACCTGCTACTTGACATCCAACCTTATCATACCCCCAAATAGAATTCACTATCTTTCCCTTTAAACAAGGAGTTCTTTAGCTTTGTTACAGCGTGGAACCTTTTAGCAGTGTGCTAAAAGCCTACGAGTCCCTTCTCCAAATAATGTTTTAAAATGTATAAAGTAAAATGCATAGGATTACAAAGGAGAGCAAGTATACTGAAATGCAGTTACTGTGGAGAGCAATGTTATTCTCTCGGTCTTCCATGCTTGTAGCCTAGCAATCTTCTCTGTCACCAACCCCACCCCACCCTTCTCCACATCCAACCTGTTGCCAAGATCTGTCACTTTCACCTTTGCAACATTTTTTTTAATAAGTCCCCTTCACTCCTCTAACACTGCCACCACTCTAGCGCATCGAAAAAGGACTGTTGTAATAGCCTGCTGGTGGGTCTGCCTGCCCAAGTCTTTCCCCATTACTCCAATCTGTTCTCCATTCAGCAACTAAATAGTGCTTATCCTCAAAATTGTATCACTTCCCCACCTTGACTCAATAAACTCCAGTGGCTCCCTATTACCTCTAGGAACAACTACCAAAAAAATCTTCTGTTTGGCATTCAAAGCCCTTCAAAACCTACCCTCTTCCTTCCTTTCCAGGCTTCTTATGCTCCCCTAGCAATGCTTGCTTCCTGGTTGTTCCATGAATAATGCATTCTCTCTTTCAGCTCTTGGCATTGTCTCAGGCTGTCTACCATACCTAGAATGCTCTCCTTCTGCTCTGATTACTGACTTCCCTGACTTACTTTAAGTCCCAACTAAAATCTCACCTTCTTCCCCAACCCTTTTTAATTCCAACATCTTCCCTCTGCCCATAATTTCCTATCTATCTTATATATATATATCTTGTTTCATATATATTTATTTACATGTTGTCCTTCCCCATCATATTTGTAAGCTCCTAGAGGGCAGAGACTATCTTTTACCTCTTTTTGTATCCCTAGTACTTAGCACAGTATCTGGCACATAGTAGGTGCTTGATAAATGTTTACTGAATGATTATCAAAGTATCAAAAACACAAGTTCTTGGTTCCAAGTTTAAGAACCAATAAAATCTAACTCCCCTTCCCTTTCCTTTATTTTTAAATATCATAACTAGCATCTCATCATCAATAACTTAAAAGTAATTCTCAACTCTTTACTCTGCCAATATCCCCATATTCAAACAATTGCCAAATCTTGCCAGTTTCATTTCCTCATCATGTCTCATGTCAGTCTATTTCTCTCTACCTTCACCATACGTACTCTTTCATTGCCTCTTGCCTGACAACTATGACAGTCTCCTAATTGAACTCATTTCTTCCTTTTTCTGTCTCTCCTTCCTTCCACCCACAATAAAATGAGTCAATAGAACTTCTTAACCCAGACCTGTCTGCATCCAAGTTTCTTGAATATCCATCCTGAACTGCTGTGGTACCGAGTGCCAATAGAACTTGAGTTACCTCCCCATGTCCTCACTCCCATAATACTTATTGAGACACCTAAATGCCTGGGGCAGTTTGAGTTAATATTATTCCCAGGTGCAATGTCATGGGATGTAACTATGGGTCCTTTGGACAATAGATATATAAAGATAGCACTTGACTCTGGTGAAGATCTCCTGAGACCCCAGGGAATTTCCTTATGGAATCATTTTTATCTCTTTGCAGGCTTCTTGTCTGCTTTTATAATTTTGTGAATTGCTTTTTTACCACCTGGTGGAATGCTTATCCTGAGAATTATTGAATATGTTTTGATTCAAGAAATTGCATAGTTTAATTACCAGACTCTGAGAAGTCCACTGCCCCAAATGTGGAACCATGACTAGAACAAATACTTATTTAAAAGAGACTGATTCTTTAAGTTTTCTTTTTTTCAATCATCATTGGCTTTGACTTTATTTCTGTTGCATATCTAGAGTGAAGAATTAGTGCTAGAAGAGACTTTCAAGGTCATATACTGCAATCCTTCCATTTACCAACAAGGAAACAGGATGAGAACCGTGAAATAACTTTCCTAATATTCTATAGGTAGTAAATAGCAGAGACACAATTTGAACTCAGATTCTCAGATTTTAAGTCCAACGCTCATTTCATTCATTTCATTATACCATGCTGCTTCTCATTGCACCATGGGAAAAATGAAAGATTTCTATGAGTGATGAGAAGGGAATATATATATATATATATATATATATATATATATATATATATATATATATATATACACACACACATATAGGTGGCTTTGAATTCTAGCTCTGTTACCTGTTGTATGATCTTAAATAAGTTATTTAAAGTATCTGCTTCTCAATTTCTTCATCAGGAAATGAAGGGATAGAGTGGACCATCTTATTTCTAAGGTCACTTCTCGTTTTAAGCACCTATTACCCTCTGATGAATGGACCAAGGCCTCCCATCACAAGTGCTCACAACAAAGCCTTAAATAGATAGAGAAAGAGCCATGGAAAGGAAATTTCTCTCACATCAGGCCAAGAGGTTCTCCCTCACATACCCTTGCAAAATTGAGCCAGGTGGACTGTCACATTTACAATGAATTTTGCATGAATGACCCTTGGGACCATGCAGTCTTTCCAGCAGCTGCCAAGCCACTTATCTCCCAGATTACCCCTAGCATCAAATAGATTGTGAATTGACTGAAGGGAGACCTATGGTGAGGGAGGTCTTGGTGTTTGCCACCACAAGGACTCAGTAGAGTAAATCATTTAGTAAACTGTCAATATTAGCCCAGTCTCTTTAATAGAAACTGATGAAGATACTGGAAATGATATACATTAATCATCCAGAATCAGCCCTTCTTACAGCTTAATAATTCTATAAAAATGCATTCATTCCTATAGTTATGAAAACTGGCTAATAGTCTTGCTGGTGAAGGGAAGACACATATTACTTTTTTTCCCTTTAAGAGGAGGAGTGGTTGGAGAAGTTATACATATTCATCATAGGATAAATAATAATCAGGGATGGTTTTTCATCCCAGACTGAAATTTGCATGAGCCCTGGGCACTGGTGATTGAATGCTGCCTCTGACTTTACCCTAGAGCATACCCAAGGAAGTGATGGTCCTTTACTAATATTTTAATCCCCTGGTACCAGGGCTGCATGTGAAATTATGTAGCAGGAGGTACATGCTTTATAGTGATTTCCCAAACCCTTCTTCTCTAGACTCTCTGCTCTGTTGTCCCCATTTGTAGCAGATATCAGGGATGGTTGCTCATTATTAGAGCAATGAGCTTCAGATTCAGATACTGTGGACTCCTTTGTCCCAACAACATGATAGATTTTTGTTCCAGTACTTTTTCTGAACATCACAGAGAGCTGTACATATAATCAGTGAACTCCTAAAGAGGCAGTGTCGTGTATTGTAGAAGAACAAAAATCTGCGTCCAAAACCAACTCTATTACCAATTCGATTCTTCTGTAAAATGGGGTAATGTCATTTGTCCTAGCTGCACTGAGTTGCTTCGATGACCAAATGAGATCATTTATACAAAGTACCTTGTTGCCATACAGTGCAGGTATAGCGTCAACACAATGCTGGGGATAGAGAACCATCTTAGAGTCAGAAAGGTGGAGTACAATTTGAGTCTCTGACGTGCTGGTCATCCACTACCTGGGCAAGACCCCTCTGTGTCACATGGAGTCAGGCATGCATGAATGACTGAAGAACAACATTCAAGTTTAAAGTAATATGATCGCAAGAGGAAGTCAAAGTGAAAGGACTCCTTATTAAAGGGGACTTCCCTAAGAAAACAAAGATAAATGCATTTGTCAATTGCTAATTATATGGACAAGTTATTTAATAGAAGAGAAGCTGATAATAGAAGAGAAGTTTAGGAGAAGGGAGGAACAGGCAGCTTTTATGCATTTATGAGTACTGCTTAATAGGTTATGGTCTCTTGCTGGGACTGACAAAAGTGACTAGGGCTCAAGGAATTCCATAAGCATGGAGAAATAAAACAGAGGGCCACCAATCTTACAGTCACTTTGATTTATCTACTCAGAACTATCCTCAGCTCTTTACTCTCACTCATCTCCCTTAGCCCATACCTAATCATTTGCCAAGTTTTGTCAATTCATCCTTCACATTTGTCCCTTTCTTTCCACTCACATAGCCATTAATCTAGTTTACGTCATGATCATCTCTCTCATGGAGTACTGCAGCAGCCTTTTAATAAGTTTTGTAGTCAATCTCCTCCCTCTAATTTATCTTCCAAGCAGTTGGATGTACAGTGCTGTGAGTTAGTACATCAAAATATTGGACAGGCGTTGAAAAAAGAAAATGACTGAGGGTTCAAAATCAGAGGATAGTACACAATATTTTAATTATTGCAAGTTGGTCCCCAACAAGAATCCATCTTTTTATATGAATATTCCTACAATAATTCTACCCAATCATGAAACATAGAAAGGTACCATCTCTGAAGGCTCAAAACAATTGGTGACACATGCAAAGTAATGGAGAGGTGCTTGGGAAATATATGTAAAATGCTGCAGCACATTATACTGATGAATTGTACAAAAAGTGACATGATACCACTCAGAAAAAAAATGTATGCTTGGGAAAGGAGGTTAATTACTTCAACTAATAAGCATTTATTAAGCTACTATGTATGAGGTGGTATGCTATTCAGAGTAGTAAGAAGAGTAAAAAATGATCCACAAGAACAAATTAATAACTCAGATGTTGCAGTGGTATGCATAAGATTTTAAAACACCTAGAGAAGACTTTTTGGTACATTGATAGATCCATTCTTGAATGTAGAGGAATTATGGAATAGCACAGATAAGGATTTCAGAAGAGGTTTGTACTAGTGGAGAAAATATACAGCTTGGTGGATACTTGTGGGATCCATGATCTGTCATTCATGAGAACAAACTCTAAAATTGGAAATAGTTTTAGAAGGAAATTTATTATGTCATTTGGTAGAGGAGACTGAGCCAAGAAAGATTGTGGGGCTTCCTCTTTTCAAGGTTCTGGAAGGTTTACATTATATAGGATTTAGCCAAGAGTACCAACACAAAAATGACATGTATACAGGTAAGCAATTTTGCTGAGAAGACAACTCTCAAGCAAGGTAAAATGAAATGGGTATCAGTAAATATAAACATGTGATAAAATTTGAGTGGAGCCAAAATGCAAGCAAAGTCCAAAATGTACAGTTGGGTGAACCAAAAACAAGAGCTGAGTGATTAGATTGAAAATGTAAATGTTTTGAGTGGATCCAGGACCTGTGAGAACTCAAAATTCCTTGTAGCCTTCTCTGGCATTCTTGGAGAGTTACAGAGGTCAGGGTAACATTTTGGGTTCAAACAATCTCTAGCTGCATAAAGTTAGACTTAAACAATATAATAAAGCACTTCCCACAGATACCATTGGGGTGTGTATCTCAATATCAGTCAAATATCGAGTGAACTAAACTGTGCTTCCCTGTTGAACTTTATTCACAGGAAAATAATGTAATAACTTCCTTAACACTGACCTCTGCTCTACTTATATTTCTCTCAATTACCCGATATGCAAAATTGAGGAACCTATCTTCTGGATATGCTTGTAGAGAGAAATTATGCAAACCTACAGCCCAATGTTATGTTTTTGAGATAAAAATTAATGTCAGCATATCATCAGGACATAAAGAAGAATTTGACAAACAATGAATTGCAGAAATGGAAATTACAAAGGAAATGTTCTTTGCATCTTTTTGGTGAAAAATCTCAAACTCCTAGAGCCAAGTATCTCTGTGGTTGCATGTACCAAGGAATCTTTTATGATTTGAAATTTTTTTTTAATCTAAAAGTTCACTTTCTACAGGTAGCATTTCTTAGCCACCCAAATTCTAGTGTCTTCCCTCTCTGATTATCTCCAATTTTCCCTGCGGGTATCTGTTCATAAATAATTGTTTCTATGTTAGACCATGAAGTCCCATGACGGCAGGTATTTTATTTTGTCTTTTCTTTGTATCCCTAGTGTTTAACATATACCTGGCACATAATAGATACTTAGTAAATGTTTACTGACTGACATTTTTTTCTGGAGAATGGTTCTTAAGGCAACATTTTGTCCTACTAAGTAAAATGCTTTGTTATAAACAATGCTCCAATAACACAATAGGATCTTACATTCTATATCCTTCTTAACTAATTCTGCCTTCTTAAAGATTTAGTCTAATATAAAAAAACCCTCATGAATCTCTGCCTGTTCCCTTCGCATATTTTCATCAAGAACATCCTTGATATATTCATAGATGCTTCCTATAAAAATGTTATAGCTATGAGAAAGTAAATATGTATTGGTGGATGATAATGTATTTTCAATTACCTCTTTAGACCATAATATAGTTGGTGATTTTTTCTATTTTTTTGGTATCTTTCTTTCCATGATACATCTTGATAACTGATTCTCTTTGTGAATCCAAAATTATGTTGCCACCAGTATGAATTTCTTTTATGTGTCCAGTTTCAACTGATCTTTCTGGCTTCAGGTTGTGGGATTTCCATTTCCTTATATACCACACAAAGTACTGAGTGATTGGAGTCCAGGTGATAGTTCTATCAGAACTCCCATAACAAATAAATCATCATAGATATACTGGGGAATCTGTTTCACATCTTATCTATTCATTATATTTCTTCTAATTATATCTATAAATGCTCCTAGATTATCTGGATTAACCAGTTTCCATGTTAGACTTTCTTTAGGCCAGCCATTCAGTTAAACAAATGCATGTTGTTAAATTTGTTTAATAAGCATTGAATTAATGTTTATTGTATGCAAGACCCTGTGCTGCAAGCACAGGGCACATAATCATGAAATATGACATAGACTTTGACCTCAAAGATATTACCGTCTAATAGTGGGGTAAGACATCTAAAGAATCATAATGGTACAAGAATGAGATAAATTAAAAGGAATAGTAAAAATGCACATGATTATTTTTCTCAAATAACAGTATAGGATAAAGATAACTTCAACCTCTACTTCCTTAAAAACTGTAGCATTTGTAATTTTTTTAAAAAAGTATTGATTACCAATTAAAATAATTCTCTTACGTGTTTTTTAAAAATATTTAGCACCAAAGTTGTTTCTTAAGGTGTTAAAGCACAACATTCACTAATTATTAGAATCTTACTGTTCTCTTCCTCGATCATATTTAATACGTCTCTCAACCTCAGTTTTCTCATCTATAAAATGGGGATAATTATAGTACCTAGCTCACAGTCTTCTTGTGAGGATCAAGTGAGACAATATATGTGTCAAGCATTTAGGAATCTTTAAACATTTTAAAAATGTTTGCTCTTATAATGAAATCATACTACATGCTGGTCATGTAGGAGATACTTAAGAAATACTTGATCGGTTACTCCAAGCAACCATTTTTGATGGCTTTATTCCAGGAAACCATGTATCTTTTCCTTTGTTTGTAGACATTCCGTGGGATAATCTTATCCCATCCCCAGATATCTGTGTTCAAAACCACTCAAAATCTGAATGGGAGGCAGGTCACTGATTCTTAGACAGCCTTGGCAAGTGGACCTGTACAGATCAGTATGATTCCCTGATATCGAACAGGAATGATGAGACATCCATCCACTTCTTACTGACAGTGAAATACTCTTTTCTTTGGAGCATTATACGCATTATCTTTCCAGAATACCTAACTGATAATATCTTACAAATAATCCTCCTTCCCAGGCAATTGAATTTGCCATCTCCTAGGCACATGGAGTCCCTGTGATGAGAGAAAAGGCTTCTTGAAGGCTGTGAGAGTAGTCAGACCTCTGGGTCTGAAGTAATTTTATACTTTGGAGCCTCATCTAACAGGTGAAAGGATAATGGTCCTCCGGCTAGAGTCTGGAGGCACTTGATCTCTCTAAAGCCAGAGTTTGCACTTGGAGATCAATAACTTATTCCCTTATAGAGCCCTCTTAGCTCCTGAAGGAGGTCCACACCTTTATGCTTCCCTGGAAGTACTAAGGCAGTGTCCTCTTGGACCAGCTTTCTCTGGACTTTTAGGAGTTCCCTTGAGACAGGGGACAAGAATTTATGGACATTTATTCTCATAGCTGTCAGAGATACTTTCTTTGCCTTCAGTTTCATAAAGAAGAGGTTTCTCTTATGTGACAGCTTTTAAAATTGTGAAAAAAAAACCCACCTATTTATTTAGTCTCCATTTCTCCAAAAGTACAGTGCAGATGACCAAGGACAAAGGAAGTCTCAGGTTACAATCTTGCCTGGGTATAAGTAAAAAGATGCAGTATAATGTACTCTATAAGTATACATAAGTATGGTACACTCTATAAGTATACATAAGTATATTATTTAAGTATATATACACAAGTATATATATATATACACACACACATATACTTATGTGTGTGTATATGTATGTACTGTATATGTGTATATATACTATATATACACTGCATAAATGTATATATAGTATTTACATATACACAAGTATATATACATATAAGTATATATACACATATACATATATACATATATATACATATATGTATATATACGTACAAACACACACACACATGTATATGAACCTGAGATTTAGATTTAGTCTAACGTATCTCCATATCTGTAGGACAATGATATATGTATATTACTGTATCCATAGGAGAATGTCAATATATTGGTATTTCTCACATTGGCAAAGAAGAGATACTTTGACATTTTGAAAGATCCCATTATATGGGATCTCCACAGTTCTCCACAATTATGTATAAGTATGGCTAAAGTCCCTCCATAATACAGGGGAAAGAGAACTAGCTTGAAATCCAAGGACTAAAGTTTAAATTCTACCTCTGACACTAGGCAGTCAGTCGGTGAACATTATTAAACACCTTCTATGTGCCAGGCACACTACCTGGGTAACTTATCCCACCTGTTTCTTCATCTGCTAAATGACAGGGTTGGCGTAGATGGCCTCTGAAATCAAGGTCCAGTTCTGTTCCTATTCACAGTATACACATTAGAAACTAGAGGGGTCATCTGTGCAGGTGAGATAATACATGAAGCACTGGACTTGGAGTCAGCAAGAACTGAACTGAAATCCTGCCTTGGTCACTCGATATCTATACGCTATACCCTGTGAAAATAATCTAGTCTCTCTGAGCCTGTTTCCTCATCAGGAAAATAATGGGGTTGGATTGAATGACCTCTGGAGTAACTTCTAGTCTTAATCCTATGCTCCTCTGATGGATTTGTTCCTGATATATGGGGTCTGTCCAAGTTTGGAAGGTCATTTATGGTCCTTCCAACAGGAGAGGCATTAACAAAAGATATAAAAAAGATGAAGGAATTCTTGCCAAGTAAGAATCAGCCCAGTTGCTTTACTTTACCTCCCAAAGTCAGTCAAGGTTTTAGTTTTTAGAATGTCATGGAAGTGTCTTCTAATGGGTTGGGTCTTTTGTTTGATCTGCTTAGCGGCAGGCAGAGGCAAATACCTTCCAAGTCTACTGTTTGCTTCATTTTTTTTTTAATGATCCTAAAGAAGTGGATATATTTGGGTAAGTTACACCTGTCCATTTGAAAAATTTTGGTTTGAATATCAAGTCACAGGAATAGCTTAACTTTAAGTGTGTCTATTACTTGGTTGAGAAGGAACATATTTTACTGACAGATGGGGTCTTCAGTCTCTTTGCCTTCACCTGACCAAAAGTCTTGAGCTTTGTCATGGAAGACTTATAATGCCAAGAGCTACAGGCCCAAAGTGACACTTAAAGCTAAGTAAGGAACAAAAATTTGACTCACAAAGCAGGGGAACCAAATGCAGCAAGAACTGATATAAAGTTGTCATGTCTTGTCAAGAGTCTAAATCTATGCTGCCACATTGAAAAGCAGCCAAACCATCCTCCAACTATTAGCTGCTTGACTACCTATAAAAGGACTTAAAAGCATTTTTTTCTGACAGGAAGCGATGAAGTGGTTCAGTGGGACTGTGAGAACATGGCACTTCTTAACGTCTAGCTCTTGTTCTCAGTCCTAATATCAATTTCTTGTAGCTCATTAAAAGAAAAAGAAAGCATAAAAGAAAAAGAAATCCTGACTGCAGTAGGAAGAAAACTGACCCTTTATAGGATTTTATAGTTTGTATTTAATGTGGGCTGTTTGCCATTTCTCTGTCTCAGCCAAAGTTCCCATTGTCATTTTATCAATAATCAAAATAAGGTTTCTTTACCCGTGGCCACTTGTACTTGGGAGAGAATGCCAAAAATAAATGTGTGGCTCTTGGAAACGTTTGCCTATACAAATAAAAAGGAAGTGCTTGCACAGTGACAAAGAGTGTAAAGGGCTAGCCATAGAGGCAGAATAACCTGCCTTTAACACTATCTAGTGGGGTGACTCTGGGCAATTGTGAACAAGGCACTAACCAGCATGAGGCTTTAGCCAGATCCTCATCTGTCAAATGGGAATTATAACAGCGGTAGGGGTATATGAGGTTCTCAGGGATGACCAGCCCCACATGTGTGAGGGCTTGCTGGACCTTTTCAGGGCTGCTCATCCACCTTTGGTGTCTATCTGCCACCTAACTCTCCCTGTGGCTCCAAGAAGCTGTAGCATGCTCAGTGGCCATGCCCTGTTAAACCATCTTTTTAGATGGGGTAAATTAGGTTGGAGATAACTGACAGACCTCAAACCTGTTGGTGAATTAGGGGAGCTGTCTACTCTAAGCATATGAAGATTTCCCATGGCAGAATGGGCATATGGGAACAATTGGTTCCAACAGCCATGAAAGTGACTGAAGCAGGTGATGTGCAGTGCTTAGAGTTTGGCCAAATATCCAAGAACCAAGGTCATCTGTTGTATACCGGTCCATGGTCAGTCATTTTGTCTTTTGTCTTACTACTGGACTTTGATAACTCCAGAAGAGAAAGTGAGGCTGGGAACTGTGCAACCCTGCCTCACTTAAATGCAATTCACTTGAAAGTCAAGATATCACTCCCATGATGTCATCGGTTCTCTTTGAGACTGAAGGATGAACCATAACAGGGACACCTATTTCACAAGGTTGTTGGGAGAGTAAGGTAATAGAATATATGTATGTGATGCTTTAAAAACCTTAAAGTGCTATTAATATTCACGTTCCTAATATCATTGCAAACATCAAAAATGATTCCACGGGGCTTCACAAATGTTGAAGTACCATAGAATTGAGTTCTTCTTATTATTATGTATCCCAAGAATTTATTATATGTTCCAAGAATCATCCCTAGCTACCGTGTACCTGAAAAAGAGGGCCCTGAGCTACAGAGAAGTAAACCAAATTCTTCACTAAAGGATGAATTCTTAAATCAACATGTTGCAGTGAAATGAACCAAAGGGTGGGCATCAAGATACCTGGGCTCTATTCCTAGATCTATTACCAGCCTTTGCACCTCTTTAATCCTCAATTTCCTCCACTATAAAAGGGAAATAGTAATTTTTGTACTAGGTGGTGCAGTGGATAGAGCAC
Organism: Bettongia penicillata ogilbyi; assembly: GCA_023548195.1. Classification (NCBI taxonomy): domain Eukaryota; kingdom Metazoa; phylum Chordata; class Mammalia; order Diprotodontia; family Potoroidae; genus Bettongia; species Bettongia penicillata. The sequence goes on along the minus strand of JAJHZJ010000709.1, from coordinate 3,460,953 downwards.
TGGACCTAGAGGTAGAAAGACATCCTCCTCAGATACTTCCTAGCTATATATCTCTGAGTGGGTCACTTAGCTTCTGTTTGTCTCATTTTCTTCATCTATAAAATGGGACTAGTAATAGCACCTACCACAGAGGTTGTTAGACTCCAATGAGATAAAAAATGTAAAGTTCTTAGCATGGTACATGACACATAGTGAGTTCTATGTAAATGTTATTGTTATTATTGGAGCAGCTAGATAGAGTGGATAGTGTCCAGAGTTTACAGTTAAGAAGAATCATTTTCCTGAGTTCAAATCCAGCCTCAGATACTCTGACCCTGAGCCAGTCACTTAACCCTGTTTGCCTCAGTTTCCTCATCTGTAAAATGAGCTGGAGAAGGAAATAGCAAGCTACTCCAGTATCTTTGCCAAGAAAACCCCAAATGGGGTCACAGAGAGTGGGGCATGATTGGGCAACAACAAAATGTTTTATTGTGAGTAATAGTGGTGGTAGTGGTAGTAGTAGTAGTGCTATACTAGTTCCCTCACAAAATTGTTGTGGGAAAAGTTGTATGATCAAAATTCCTCTCTCTCACCCTGGATGAGCAACTCAATCTTTTAGTGCTGCAGGCGGCTTTTTCATTTGCAGAGAAGGGGCCAGCCCTCATGGGTAAAGGGAGACTCTTCATCTGGGAGCTCTGTAGACTAGCAAAATCCCAAGGTCAGTTCCTGTTTCCAGTCTCTATCCGATGATTGATTCCTATAGCTCTTACCTTGAAGAAAGCACCATTTACCCCTAGACTATGTGCATTTTATAATCTCTTGCATTCTGTGGTATTCCTTCGTCTTCTCTTCCCAACTGTAGTGTAAGCTCTTTGGGTTCTGTGCTATGTGATCTCACAAAAGTGATCTGGGTTGTCTTAACAGAAACTTTAAGAAGAGATTGAATGAGTAATCACTGGTTATATTATGTATGGAATTTTATAAATTTATAAATTCTTATAGGTGTATGAATTGGACTGAATGACTGCTGAGGCGTCTCCTAACTCTGAGATTCTAAAATTCTTTGATTCTTATTATGATGTGCACATTGGCAAGTACGCAGCAGACAACTTGGTAACTCCTTGGGCGTTTTTGTTTTGTTTTTGCAATGTGTGTCTCCACCCTAAAAGTGGAGATAAGAAAACATCGTTTTTAAAATTGGGCTAATTGCGCTAAGAGAATTGCTTGTAAATTTGGTGACATCTTTTGAAATAATTGGATGCAAATGGGGCTGTTCCTAAATGAAGGCTGGAAATTGTAGTAAGAGCTGGGGGATTTTGTGCCCTAAGCAAAGGGCATTCTCAGAATTCAGAGACATCAGAACAAGTTACCCTATAAATTAGGAGCTAACGAGTAAGCAGTGTAAGGTTAGTAAGATTAGTCTGCCCGAAGAGATGACTGTCAAATGTATTGCCAATATGATTGCAATTTCATCAAATGGCATCAAGGAGTCATTTAGCTACACACACACACACACACACACACACACACACACATCCCAGCTTCAGAACCACACATGTACATGCCAGTTATCTCCAAACTCTCATATTCTTATGCTTCAGACTCAGACCTCAAGCTCCAACCTTGGGCTTCTGATGGGTGAGCATTCATTAGATCTTGCTAAAACCCTGAACCACTGTATTGCTCCCCAACTATCTTCACGCTATGCCAATGCATGTTTTCCCTTCTCTTTCTGTTCCTTTCCTACCACATTTGAATTCTGCCTCTGAGGACAGGAATCAAATAAATGCTACCATTCCTGCAAAAGATTTGTTAGACCATTTCCCTAATCACCCAAATCATCATTGCTGTTATTTCCCAGTCCAAAATGCTCCTCAATGGCCACCATTTTTTATATTTGTTGTTTTTCTCTATTAGGATCTAAATTCCTTGAGGACAGGGTTGTGAGAGGCAAAAGAGCTCATGTGAAAGTGTCTTGTAATAGTAGAGCTCAAATTTTGATATAAAAAAATAAATGTATATGTATGCATATACTATATGTGCATATGAAATACATATATACACATATATATGTGTATATACATGTCTATATGTATGTGCATATATGTGTATGTGTGTATGTATGTGTGTATATATGTATGTGTATATATGAATATGTATATGTATGTATGTGTGTATATATATATATAGTGTGTAGACATATTTGTGTATATATATTCTTCCTCATTTGCATTTGTATCCCCAGTGCTTGGCACACAATACAGACTTAACAATTTTTAAAACATCATCCATGTAGAGAAATGTAACAAGATGAGTGATAAGAGTTGTCCTTCCAAGGGTAGGAAATTATGGTTTCCCCTAAAAGGAAAATATTAATTTTCCCTCTCTCCTCTCATAGTTTCCACAAGGGAACAAATTGGGTGTCCCTTGAGCATTGCCAAAATACTAGAATGGTAAGATGTCAAAGGTTCCAAGAATGCCACTCGTAGTATCTCCTTTCCTACATTCTGAGATCCCATTATAGTTTTAGGTAGGATGATTAACTGAACAGTTGTTAGAGCGATTCCAATGTGGTCAGAAGTAAGAGACTACTGTATTAATTATAATAATAATAATGATATATAATCATATATAAAATATAATATATAATATTAATCATATTACTATAGCTATAATTATGTAATTAAGATACTATTATATTAATAACCTATTATTACATTGGGATCCAGGCTTTCCCTTCCTATTTCTTCATTAATGCCCAGTTCCTGTTAAAGAAGGCCAGAACTGATTGATGAGGCTACTCCTAGCCCTCAAGGAACATGCTCTTCCATCTTGAGTAGGAGCCCATCCAACTAGGAGACCCAACTTCTGTTTAGAGTATAAATAGAATTCTGTCTGGGCAAGTCCTTACCCTAGGGAAAAGATACCCTGACCTCGGATGCCTCCAATAGAATTTAGAGTGATCCAGCTCATGTAGGAGAAAACTATGGAGTGGAGTAGGGGTGGATTATCCTGTCCAGATTGCTGGATGTTGTTGAGTCTCATGGTCAAGCCATCTCAGAAGAAGAAGTTGAAGACTTGTAGCCCATCTCCTTACTAAATTTCCACCAATCAGGTTTGATTTTCACTTTTCAGATGCATTCCCTTTTAGAAAGGTGCTTAAGGCTCTCAGGGGCTCCTGGAGGCATTTGGTTACCAAGAGAAATCACTGACCATCAATTTACTGATTTCTTACTAGCCAAGTGAATAAATTGATTATTAATTATACAGAAACTCTGTCTCTCATGACTTTTCCTTCATCACAAAAGATCACTGGATTGCCAGTCAAAGAACGAGAGTTCAGGGGGAAGAGCCAAGATGGCTCTTGTATGCTAGCTCTGAATCCACAGCCCAGAAATTTCCTGTAAAAAGAACTCCCCACAAATTCTGGATCAGTGCAAGCCATGCAGAAATACAGTGGAAGAAATTTCCATTCCAGAGAGCCCTGGAAAGCCATCCCCAGGGGTCCGTATCGCACCGGACAGCGGAGCCCACCCCTGGTCGCTCGGCCCCAGAGGAACAGATTCAAGCAGGCTTCAGGGATGGAACCTCCAGCGGCCGCGAAGGTCCCTCCACCCACAGGAACTACAGGTCAGTGAGAGAGACGTCTGGGCTGGCCGAGAGGGGAGCGGGGTGTCTCCATGACTCGGACCCCTCGGGAGGCAGCGGCAGAGGCAGCAGTGGCCCAGAACTCCCCAAGCAGGCAGGAGCTCCATTACCGAAGGTCTCTGCATAAACCCCCTACCTTGTGGGGTGGTTGTGAGGCTCAGCTGAAATAATATATATAAAAAGATCTGTAAACCTTAAAGCCTTGCATAAATGTGATATTATTGTGATCATTATATCATTTTTATTTACCAGAAAGTACTAAGCTGGAATGTATTTTCTCCTATTTCACAGATAATCTCTCTTTCTGGTTCCCCTAAGACCCTTAAATTGTTATCGTTTGAGAGACTGAATAAAGTAATCTCTGTGTGGCCAACTCCTGTCCTGCCATTATGGGGGGTGGGCAGCCACCATCCAAAGCTGTTTTTATCTATGCTGACTCTGTGTGTGTGTGTTTGTGTGTGTATGTGTGTGTCTGTGTGTGTTTTTCAGTGTGTCAACTTCCAATCTGACTTTCTATTGTAAATGGCATCAACTATTTTATGACTTGCCATCAACTTTACTGACATTGCTTTAAAATTTTTAGTGCCATTTCAGGACATGCCCTGGTATTTTATGTGATATGACTTGTCCCCATACCAAAGAGAGGTTGTAATTATTTGATATGTGCAATGTGTCTCCCCTCATTTCATTTGACTAGAAATGTCCATGATTAGGCTATCAGTATCCCATTTGAGGTGCCTTAAGTTGTGTTCCTGGAGAAGAGCTATTTAGAGGGTCAAATATCTAATTAAGATCTTCTCTGCCCTTAAGAAGTATGTTGTTTACTTGCCTCCTACGAGGCACACTCCAGATGGAATCTGAGGATTTACAAGAGATGAACTTGACCAGATTCATTTCCTCAGGACTGAAACTTAGCGACCCTGAAAGCTTGAAAACATTCAATTGACACCTGTTACTTTGTTTTTTCAAGCCCTCAAAGATTTATAATCCTGCAAACTGATGTCCATCCAACCTCAGAAAAAATCAAGGAGGAATAATCTTGATAACATTTTCTGCTGAGCCATTTGGAATGGGTAATTACTTTCACACCAGGCGTTTCTAGAAAATCAAATGATAAATGAGATCTTTAAATTCCTCTTTTCCCCGGAGGTTCATGAGCTTAAGAAAATCTCTATAAGAAGTTTGTCTCTCTTTTTTTTTATAACTTTAATAACTCCATTAAGCCTTTGGCTGTTCTCGGTATCCAGCTGTGAAGACTTGGGTGTGGAATGTAATTTTTTTTCTGGTCATGAGCTCAAAAGAAGTATCTTAAAAAAATAAGTTTGATCTCTTCCAAAATCCAAAATCCAAATAAGTATCACTTGGGCAAAGAAGGAGTGAGAAAAGTGTGTAAGAAGAATCTTGAAACATTTGAGGTAAAAAGAATTTTTTTTAAATATTAAACTATTGTTTATATCTCTTACAATTAAAGGTTATAAAAACAATGTAAATATACCACATCCTCAAATATGCCTTGAACAGTGCTGTACACACCATATTCATATGTCATATTCCCAAGGCTTCTTTTTAAATGATTCTTCCTGAAATATAGTGAATAGAGATTTGATTTTAAGTGGGATACTTCATCTAGGGTCTATGAACTAGATTTAAAATATTGTGTGTGTATGTGTGGAGAGAGAGAGAGAGACAGAGAGAGAGACAGAGAGAAACAGAGAGACAGAGACAGATAAAGACAGAGACAGAGAGACAGGGATAGACAGAGACAGAGAGAGAGAGACAGAGAGAGAGAGAGAGAGAGAGAGAGAGAGAGAGAGAGAGAGAGAGAGAGGAGGAGGAGGAGGAGGAAGAGAAAGGGGGAGAGGAAGAGGAAGAGACTGTAGTAGAGAGAGACTTGAGGCATGAAGACCAACCAGAGGGACTGTCATGATAATAGACAATAGGTGAGGAGGGTCTAGATCTGAAGGAAAGTGATAGCTGTGTGAGTGGAGAGAATGGATAGAATGAGAAGGATGTCATGAAGAAAGAAGAGCCAAGATTTGAAAACTGATCAAGAGTGTTCCTTGAAGATCCAACCCCCTCATTTTACAGCTGACAACACTGAGGCTTTGTAAAGTTACAAGATTTGCCCAAGGCTGCCCACTTAACAGGTGGCAAAGCTAGGACTGAGTCTAGGTTATTTGAAACTAAAACTAATTCTCTTTCCACTATACCAGAGTCAATGCCCTTTGACAGAAATATTTCAAGTCTGAAGCATAACCTATTAAACTCAAAATTCTAGAATACATCATGACATAGGAATCTTGGGCTGTGTCAGGCTTTTCCAAGGACATGTCCTTGGACCTCTGTATCATCTCTCTTAGTGATCTCATCATCTCCTTTTGGATTCAATTATCATCTCTTCAGCTCATTCTCAGATGTATTTATCTAGCCCAACTTCTACCCTGACCTTTCCTCTCTCACCAGCTGTTTTTGGGGGATCTTGACCTAGATGCCTCACAAAATTCAATCTAAGAAACATAACGAATTATCTCCCCACTCCCTCCCCTCACCAAAAATAATTTTCCCATCTTCTCAACTTTGCAGTTACAATCAAGGGTACCACTAGGTTCTGTCACCTAGATTCACAACTCAGTGCCATCCTTGACTCCTTTCTGGTGCTCCTCCTACATACCCAATTTGTTAACATGTCTTGTCATTGCTGCTTTCTCTCCCTTCACAAAGTCATCACCCAAGAATACTCCCTCATCTCCTCTTGACTTAACTATTTCAATACCTTTCTGATTCATCTCCCTACCCTCTCTATGCTAGTCCATTCTCTACTCAGTAGCACAAATGATTTTCTTAAAAAGCCGGTCTACCCATGTCACTTTTCCTCCACTCAATAAACTCCAGTGGTTCCCTGTTACCTCAAGGATCAAATATAAAATCCTCTGTCCAGTTTTTAAAGTCTTTTACAACCTGATCCCTACTTACTTTTACACTTTAATCTAGCAGCACTCGCCTTCTCACTGTCCCAAGCATACAGTGTTCCATTTCCCCATTCCATGATGTTTCCCTGACTATCCTCCATGTCTGGAGTGGTCCCCTTCCTCACTTCTGTTTCCTGACTTCCCTGGTTTTCTTCAAGGCTCAGCTCAAATTCTACCTTTCAACCTTTCACAGAAGATCTTTCTGGGTATACCCCTACTGATGGTCCCTTTCCTCTAAAATTGCCTTCCTTTTACGCAATATACATATAAATATTCATAATACATACATACACACATATATACATGTATGTGTATATACACACAGACATAATTATTCATGTTATCTCCCCTATTAGAATGTGAATTCCTTGAAAGCAAAGTTCTCTCTTTTTTATCCTTTCATTTTTTTCTTCTTTTCTTTTTCTTTCATCCTTAGCACTTAGGGTAGCGCCTGGCACATAAGTGCTTTAAGAATAGTTGGTGTGTCTGCTGCTGCTGTTGGTGAATGATGGTGGTGGTAGTAAGGAGGAGGAGGAGAAGAAGAAGGAGAAAGTTTTTACAGAGGAGGAAACTGAGGCCTTGGGGGATAAACTGAGCTACCCGGGATCACACACGTAATTGTCAGAGATTTTCTATTCTATCGTTATATGATAGTTGAGATGGACCGGATGCTATCTGAGCTAACTTTTATACTCATTGAACTAATATCACACATTCACTTTTATTTTCAGAATGTTGGTTGCTACAGGACCTATTTTGAGTGCCCTTCTCCGAAAAACAAAGGGTAATTCCTTTGTCTGCTTCATTCACTCCGTAGTTTAGAGAATCATAGTATCATTCTAATGAGGTTCTTAGGTTGTAGATCCTGTTCCCATTGACCCCAGTTAGCTTCACTATCTATCATGGCAACACATGTGAGGACTGCCACAATGAATAATTTTACGGGTCTAATCACATAGTATATCTCTATTCAGCAATAAACCAGACATTGTTCAGCAAAGTAAAGCATAACATTCATAGCAACCTCCTTAAGCAATATGAATCATCTAACATATATATGTGATATACACACACATGCTATATATGCATATGTATCTCATAACACTCAGTATGTCATATGGTGCATGGCATATATGAGTACATCCCCAAGGTCAGGGGGTCCTAGGCTAGGGTTTTCCCTAGCATGATGTATCCTTAAGGGGTAGCAGAAGATAACCACACCATCCACCCCTAGATCACTGTAAGAACAAAAATAAAACACAGTGTTCAAGTAAAGGCTTCTCTCATCTTGACTCAAGGCTAACTTCCAAATCCCACATCTCCTCCATGGTCCAACCACTCCCAGTTCTTGCCTGGGTTCATATGCAGGCAGCTCTCTGCTTCTGCTCCTTGTCTCAGCTCATAGGAATTTTTCCACTCCAAATTCTTCCTGCTTCTGCCTGACAGCAGGTTCCAGGGGCTGCTGTGCGCAGCTTTTGTTTCCAGAAAAATAAAGCTTAACAGGGCTACAGCAATATTTATGTACATTACCAGCACCATCATCTCAATTCACTCATAAAGACCAACAGACAGGGCTTCTGTTGGAGAAACTAACACAGACTAACTGACAGAATTTCTGTCTGAGAAATCAACACAGACCAACAGATAGTGCTTTTGTCTGAGGAACTAACACCAACAAACAGATAGGATTTCTGTCTGCAGCAAAACAGCAAAAAATCCTGCTTTGTTTGTCCTTTCACATGGTGTCAAAAAATAACCCCCATATCACAAATGTATGCTCTTGATCACAGAGAGGGATCTACAGACAGACTGGATAGATCAACACAAATTCATTGCCACTATTGAAAATACAACTCAAAGAACCTGTCTTACTAATGGAAGGACAGAAGTCTTATCTTTGTGTTTGAATATGATTATCTATTTTCAAATTTTGAAACAGGAAACACTTATGCAGCATATATTGATTTTCTTGTGCATTCATCACCCATATGAGGCTTTGTGAATGACAAATATGCCCTTGTGAGTACCAAGATTACCTTGTTAACATGTATTATGATATCTGTTTCATTCTCACACTTTCTGTGAGGTCTTCTGTAACAGCAAGCTATTTGGCCCCCATTATCATTTATGTCACAGTTTATTGCCTCAATATATAGTCTATATTCTATTTTTTCTTGCTTTATCTCATTTTCCTCTGAATAGGATCCATTATCTTTACCATTTATTTGGCATATTTTTCCTCCCAATGCCAGGTATATAGCAGGTACTCAATAAATATTTGTTAGTCATTTGATTAACTTGTCTTCCGTGAACATTCCTGATGTTTTTTACCTCCAACTTCGTGATACCATGAAGGCAAATCTTTGCCCAAAGTAATCTTGGGTCTAAAACTGGATGGTTTCAGAGAAGAGCAGAGATAGTATGATGAGAACTTGAGAATTATATGTCACATCTAACATAATAAAATCATTAGACAGGAGTAGAACAGGAGTAGAGTGCTGAAAGCAAAGCCTCAGGATAAGTCAAAGATATCAGAAAATTAGAAGGAAACAAAATCTATGCAAGTTCATTATGTATAATTAATGTACTGTTTGCCACACACCATGTGCCTGTGTGCACCTATAGGCAACGATGATCAGGAGGAAAGATAGAGTATTGGAGTTTCCATAATCTGCAATATTAAGCTTCATTCTCATGGACTTTCTTAATTGTTCTATCAAAGTGATCACTCAACTGCATTTTTAATTTATTCTAACCCAGTATTTAGAAAATAGTTCCTTTCTTCCCAAGACGCAGGGGTTGTAGTCTGTAAAACAAGGGGAATAGGAGCTATGCAGAAGACTTAAGGCAATATGGCATAGTGGAAAGATTCCTAGATTTGGAAGCAGGTAACCCACATTTGAAGCTAGGCTCTTCCACCTCCTCTTTGTGTGACCTTTGAACAATCATTTAGCCTGTCCTCATCTATAAAATGAGGACGTTGGAATAGATTCTTTCTAAATCTATGATTCTAAATCAGCTTATTCAAAATGGCACCAGACTGGAACTCAAGTGACCTGAGGCACTGGTTCTAATTAGCTTTATGACCTTGACAAATCATTTAGCCTCTGAAACTCAGTTTCCTCATCTACCAAATGAATGGATTATACTCAATGATTTCCAAGGATCCTCCTAGCTCTAATGTTCTCCGTGTGATTCTTTGAGTCAAGCATTAGGGATACAGCATTATAAAGGGTAAAGAGGAAGCATTTTCCATACTTACTGAATATAGAATAAACATCAGGAGTTTAACTTGTGGAAGCATTTTACATAGGAAGACTACACTGGAAAAAAAAAACTGATGTCCAAATTCTGACATAGTTCTTGCTCATATACAGACTCTACAGGGTATCTCAAAAGCTTAAATATCTTAAAACTGTACTAATATTTCTTCTTTCTGAGTACAAAACTGGCCCCAAACACCTATTAGCTGTGTGACCCAGGGCAAGTCACTTAATCCTATTTGCCTCAGTTTCTTCATCAGTAAAATAATCTGGAGAAGGAGATAGCAAACCATTCCAGTATTTTTGCTAAGGAATTCCCAAACGGGTTCATGGAGAGTCGGACGCGACTGAAAAACAATTGAGCAGCAAATGTGAGTGATCCTTCCAACCCCATTTCTTTCTGCTTGTCATGAAAGTAAATTCATCTCAAAGATTCTAGTTATACTGTCTCCCAAACAATGGATAAATATTTTGGAAACATTAAAAGAGATGCAACTGAACTTGACAATGATAGGAATATGTGCTTTAGAGAAAGAGCCAGAAGCCATTGAAATGACTGAGAGTACTCAGGATGTCAAGAGGGAGAGAGAACATCAGATCTATAATTCAGTCAAGGCGGCTGGGGCTTTGGTCCAATATACAGGCATCCAGAGGTATGCATTTCTTCAGGGGAGGGAAGAGCGCTTTTTCCCCATAGTGCTCTAGCCTCTATACCTTAAGCCTCATGATTAGGACTTCCTCTGCTAGTGTTATCCCCAAACCCCACTACCTTGCCTAAACCTTGGCTGCTACCTTCAGGATTCTCTGATCCTGGTACCCCTCTACAGAACCTCCCTAGGATCTGCGTGAATGAGATCCTGCATCTGTGGAGGGCAGACTACCCCTTTGCTGGCTCGCTTTCACCAGAAGCCAGGCTAATATCTGTGGTAATGTGATCCTACAACTAGTCTTCCACCTTCTTGGCTTGATTTTTGCTCCAGATTAAGAAAAAAGTCCTAGTTACAGCTCTGAAAGACCAGAGACCAGGCACAAGGAAAGAATTTCTAGGGAAAATAAATAATAAAGAAATCAAGGGATCATTTATGCTGGCTGTCAAATAATCAAATAATGATAGTCTATTGGTAAAAGAGCTCTGTCCTGGTAATATAATCTAATGAGATGAATACTGCTGATTTAGAGGAGGGAAAAAAAAAATCAGCTCTGTCCTAGTTCAAGTGCTGGACACTAGTGAATCTTAATTTTAATCTCTCTTAAATCAGCATATAGATTTAGTGCTAGAATTACTGAATAACTCCAACCCAAAGATAATGAAGAAACATCATGTGTCTGTGTTCAGTATAACCCCTGCAGAGATTAATCATCTCTAATGGTATTAAGAGATGAGCCACAGGAAGGGTCAAACTCCATAAACCTTCAACTCTTAGCCAGGAAATTCAATTCAACAAATATTTATTAGGCACCTACTGTGTGGCTGCCTCCAGGAGATAGAAAGATAAATAAGACTTAGTCCCTATTATCTTTTTTCTCTGGTCATTAAATTTGAAGTTAAGTGATGGTGCATGTCGGGGAGGGGAGTGGGACAGGAAAGGGGATATATATATATAGATAGATAGATAGATAGATAGATAGATAGATAGATAGATACATACATACATACATACATACATACACACACACATACACAGACAGAAGACAAAATAGCTGCCATTGACTTTGCTCCTTACAAAACACATTACTTATGATTATCTCATTTGATTCCCCCATCTTGTGAGATATTATCACTATTTTAAAACTGAGGAGAATGGAGGATTGTGACTTAGCCATAGGCATACCACTGCTGTATTTCAGATGGCAAGATCTTAATTGAGGCCTTTCTGGAACAGAAGTCTAGAAATCTTGACAATACCGATGCCTCAAGATGTGCTAAGAGAGGCACAGAGGGTTATACCAGGGCTGAGGGAAGAAAGGTCACTTCCAACTCAGGGGACCAGAGGAGGCCTTAGAGTGGGGTTTTCAACCTTCTTAGTGTCATGAAGTCCTTTGGCAATCTGGTGAAGTCTATGGATTCATTCTTGGAACAATGTTTTTAAATAATGAAGGAAATGCTAAGTTTCAATTAGAAGCTAGTGAAAATAAAGATGTGTTTTTCTTTTCCATCCAAGTTCAAGAATCCCTTAAAATTTATCCATTGACAATATGAGGGTCTGTAGACCCCAGGTTAAGAGACCCTGCCATAGACACTGAGATTGAATTAGTGGGAATTTCTTTTGTCCATCATCATGATTGCAACTTTTAAAAGGCAGATGGTACAGTGGATAGAGTGCTGGGCCTGGAGCCAAGAAGACTGAATTCAAATCCAGCCTCAGATATTTACTAGCTCTGTGGCCCTAAGCAAGTCACTTAGCCCTCTTTGTCTCAGTTTCCTCATATATAAAATGATCTGGAGAAGGAAATGGCAAAGCATTCTAGTATCTTTGCCAAGAAAACCCCAAATGAGTTCATGAAGAGTTGGACAATCTGAACAACTTTTAAAAGAAGTTGAAGAGTGGGCGATGCAGGCAAGATTTCTCAAGAGAGAAAACAAAACTCAAGAAATGTTAGTAAATTCTTAATCATGAAAAGACTTTTTTTTCTTGCTTCAGGCTGAAGGCAAATAAAAAATAAAATAGATTACATCATTGAACTACAAATCCTGGGTTCACCAAGCTACCCTGGAAGAGTGGGCTCTTTGCAAGCAGTAACCAGGCACTGTCAGAAAAGCTGCCTAATCCTGAAAGCCTATTGAGTAAAGCCTGTGATTGACAAGACAGAATAGGGCTAATCACACTATTGTGTTCTCATTCCTTCTCTACCTGTCAAAACAAAGACAGTTATGTTCCTGGAAGTGAGTGATTGATGGGGCACATTGTTCTTTATGAGGAAGTGACATTTCAGTTCTGAATCAGGGAAGCAGCAGGCACCTATTTGTTACAGGATGATAACCTGTAGAACAGATCTTGTCTGGATGATGGCCCTCACCTGGAGCTCACCCCATGGCCTCCACAGACAGCTCTATCTATTCACACACCTTGAATCATCAGTAACTACTGTTTACTTAGACCAACCCTGCACCTGGTTTCTCCCATGGTGTCCAGATACACTAAAGAAAATGAAATTTATCTTGTGTTATGTTTTGGTTTGTTTTTTTTCATGGTTTCTCCCATTCATTTTATATGCAACATGATTAATATGAAGATATGTATAAGAATGTATGTATAGAACCCATATAAGATTGCATGCTGTCTCAGGTAGGGAGGGGCAAGAAAATTTAAGACTTATGGAAGTGATTGTTCAAAACTGAAAACAAATAAATTAATTTTTAGAAAAAGTAAACGAAATTAGTAGAGAATAAAGAGAGTGACTTCTTTTCCCCTTTGAGGGCATAAATATTGATTATTGCTGGTAACCTGGTAAAATACAAAATATGCATATTGTAATTTGTACTGAATGTAAGGCATCTGTGGATTTTGCGGATAAAGAATATATGTAAAGGACAAAGAAAGAGGGTGGGTAGGAGGAAAGTAACACTAATTAGAAGAGAAAGTAACTGAAAAAGAAAATAACTTAAGGACAAGATGGAAAGTTGGATACCTACTATGTAAGGCACTGGGAGATAAAAGGAAGGGAGATAAAATAATTAATATTACATGGCTTCTGTTCTCAAGAAGAGAATTAAGAATATAGCTTGGAAAGCAGATTGAAAGTGCAGTGAACTGACAGTCAGGAGACAGGAATTCTAGTTCCAATTTTTGACAAAATCACAGTGTAACCTTGGGCCAAAACACCTTGTTATGTTGGCTAAACAAAGGAGGTCTGTCCCATGTCCAGGTCTGGACTCCTGGATAGTATGTCATGAAATCATATGTCTTGGAGATGAGTGGGATCCCAGAGGCTATCTAATCAAACAAATATAAATCCCTCATGACATGGTCGGTCCTTTAACTTCTGCTTAGAGATAACCCATGACTAGAGTTCTGACAGAGTTGAGGAAATGCACTCAACTTTTGGATACTTCTTGTGAAGATGACTGATAATTTTTTTAAACTTATGTAAGACATGACATTTATCCCTATTGAGTTTCATCTTATGAGCTTTGCCTCAATTCTCTGATCTATCAAGATCTCTTATGAATACTGATTCTGCCATCTGGAGCATTATCCCTCCTTCCTACCTTTTTGCTTTCTCTCATTTGGACACCATGCCATGTATGGAAAAATAACTAACCTGGAAAATAGATCCAGGAGATATAATTTAAAAACTATTGGACTACCTGAGAGCCATGATCAAAAAAAGGCCTAGAAATCATCTTTCAAGAAATTATAAAGGAAAACTGCCCTGGTATTCTAGAACCACAGTATAAAATAGATATTAAAAGAATCTGCCTATCACCTCTTGAAAGAGATCCCAAAAGAAAAATCCTGGGAATACAATAAGAAAATTCCCCATACCCCAGGTCAAGGAGAAAGTATTACTAGCATCCAGAAAGAAGCAGTTCAAGTATTGTGTAAACACAATCAGGGCAACACAAGATTTAGCAGCTTCTACATTACAAGATCAGAGGGCTTGGATTATGATATTCCGGAGGTCAAAGGAGCTAGGATTATAACCAAGAATGACCAAACTGAGTATAATACTTCAGGGGAAAAATTGACATTCAATGAAATGGAGGACTTTCAAGTATTCTTGATGAAAATACCAGAGTTGAATAGAAAAGTTAGCTTTCAAATGCAGGACTCAAGAGAAACATGAAAAGGTAAACAGGAAAGAGAAGGCATAAGGGACTTACTAAAGGTGAACTGTTTACATTCCTACATGGAAAGATCATATTTATAACTCTTGAGACTTCTCTCAATATTAGGGTAGTTGGAGGGATTATATGCATATAAACAGAGGGCATAGGGTGAGTTAAGTAGGAAGATGCTATCTAAAAAATAAAATTAAGGGGGGAAGAGATAAAAATATATTGGGAGGATAAAGGGAGAAATAGAATGGGGCAAATTATCTCACATAAAAGAGGCAAGAAAAAGCTTTTTCAATGGAGAGGAAGAGAGGGGAGGTAAGAGGAAAAGAGTGAACTTTACTCTTTTTGCATTTGGCTTAAAGAGGGAATAGCATGCATGCTCAACTTGGTATGAAAATCTATCTTACATTACAGGAAACTAGGGGGAAGGGGAAAAGGGGAAGGTGAAGATGATAAAAGGGAGGGCAAATGAAAGGACAGGTAATTAGAAGTAAACACTTTTGAGGAAGGATAGGATCAAAAGAGAATAAAATAAATGGGGGGGTCAGAATTGGATGGAGGGAAATATAGTCTTTCACAATATGACTGTTATGGAAATGTTTTGCATAATTACACATATAAAGTCTATATTTAATTGCTTGCCTTCTCAGTGAGGATGGATGGGGAGGAAGGAAGGGAGAGTAGTTGAAACTCAAAGTTTTAAAAGAAAATGTTAAAAATTGTTTTTACACGCAACTGGGAAATAAGACATATAGGCAATGGGGTATAGAAATCTATCTTGCCCTACAAGAAAACAGAGAGGATGGGGATAAGAGAAAGGAGGATTGTAATAGAAGGGAGGGCAGATTGGAGGAAGTGGTAATCAGAATGCAAACTGTCTTGGGGTGGGTGAAGGGGAGAGATGGGGAGAAAATTTTAAACTCAAAATCTTATAGAAATGAATGTTGAAACCTAAAAATAAATAAATTCAAAGAATATTTATAATGGAATATTTTAAAGCATGATGAATAATGAGATTCACTCCAAGTAATGTAGCTTACATTTTTGCTACTTCCCTTCTTATAAATCTTAGCCTTTTTTGATTTTTCTCCTCCCTTCCTCTTGATTTCCACCAAGTCTTTGTCTATTGGGCTGATCAATAAGTGATGCTACTTCTCAAAATTACTCAATTTTCTGCCTGTGTATCTGCATGTACTAAGTAGATCAAATGCAAAATAATCTCTTTGGGAGACGGCTATATCATTTATGATGCAAGCATCCAAGGCATCTGTGAGATTTGTGACAAACTCTGTGGTAATGGTAGGGAGTATTCCTGCACTAAGCTTTCTCCTCATTAAAGGAGGTCCTTGGCAAAGGTTTGTGTGTGTGTGTGTGTGTGTGTGTGTGTATGTGTATGCACACATGCCCATGTGTGCATGTGTATGTGGGTGTGGGTGATGGAAATGAAGAGAGTGGCATGGGACTTACCACTTTTTACACACATCAACACACAGAGGAAATGAAGGAACACAGAAGTGCCCAGGATATAGGCACTACCAGTGATGTAGCTGCTCTGAACAACCATCCAGTCATCCAGGCGATGCCTTCTAGGCACACCAGGGGCCATCTCTAGTAGTCCTATCTATATCTTGTCACTGGACACAGATGGCTGCAGAGGAGAAAGTGAGGCTGGTGACCTGGCATAGACCTCCCTCATTTCAATCCAATTCACTTTAAGTCATGGCATCATTGTCCTGATGTCAGGATCTTCTTCAAGAATGAAGGACAACCAACAACAATCTAATCATACCAAGTTATTTAGTTCTTAACTTCTTCCAAGCCAATTCCCTCGTTTGATGACTGTAAGAAATAATAGAACCTTAGTATCCTTTTAATTTGATTAGATAGCTTGTTCCCTGTAAAGGTTTTATTTTTTGCACACATTCTCTACCCCAATCTCAGATATAACCAAGGTAGAAGTCAATCTCCCCTGATTCCAACTCTACAGAAAAAGAAAAAAAATATGTTCATGTCCACAGCTGGGCCTATGTGATATCCTGGTGTGGTTTTAGAACCTGCTACCTTCAAGCCCCTATTACCTGGGAGATTCTGGCTTAAAAGCTGGAGTTTATAAACTCAGGAAGACCAAGGACCCTTGATTATTACTTAGTGGAGAATTTAAAAGTATTATCTGTGAAGTATTTGAAATCTCAGTCTTGCCAGCATCACCACAAAGATAGTAAAGACCCTAAACTGGCTAGAAGCGAGAGCTGTAACGAGGACAGTGTAACATGACTGGGGCTCTGTGCCAGAGAAATGTAATTTAGAGGATGCAAAATTTTTAAAAGTAATCACTTTAAAAGATGGCACAATGTTAAATTTGTTTTATGGATAAGACTTGTATTCCTATACTAGTGCAGAAACAATTGAAGTGAATGTCTTACTAGCAAGAATAATTAAAACAAGAGCCCTACTAGATGAAAAACTTCTCTTAGGTGACTACACTCCGACTCTGGGCCTCCTTGGCCCAGCCTTGCCCATCTTACTCTTTCTGTGAGATCCTCCCCAGAAATGGCCTTGTGGCATCCATGTCTCTTCCCCACAGGATTAATGTCAGCATATTCCCTTCCAGTAAAGGACTGAAGTATTCCCTCTCCCACACAACTGAATTTGTCCTAACTCTTTTGTATTATTTGTGTATCATGAATGACATCATTTATATGAGTTTTGTGATACTTGCTCTAGGCTCCAAAGTTGTTTCTTATGAGTCTGCTATCAACCCTTGCATCTTGAATAATATTATCATCACCCACATGGGCTCTGCTGCAACGAGCGTTGGGAGATCATTGAAATAATTTAATGGCCTAGCCATTCATCTGCATGTTGTAATTTGGGTAATGCTGGTTTTTCATTCTCTGTGTTTTTCCACTGTCACAGCTTAGACCAATGTCTTTTCCTCTGCTATAGATTTTTACTGAGGATGCTTTGCAGTGTTTCTGAGTTTGATGCAATTGTTATAATGTCATCTTCACAAAAGATTTATAGGAGCTCACACTCAATAGAGAATGCTGTCCAACACTGTACAGAGTCTGTGTCTTATGGAAGACAAGGGGAAAAGAAGCTAAAGGAGGAACTTTCCAGCTGAAGGGAATGCAGGAGAAACTGGATTTTAACATTCATGTGGACCCATAAAATGATGAAGAAGGAAAACCACAATCTCCTTATTTATCACTTTCCCTTATTATTCAAGTGGTATTGAACACTTGATTCCTGAATCCCAAAGCTCACCTCCTGCTTTTTCCTGAACCATTTTTCCAACCACATCCCAGTGGCCCTCTCACACTGACAGTGCTTCACTCCTTTGGCTCCCTGCTCTGATCAGTGGGACAGCGAGGTGGCACAGTGGATAGAGCACTGTGCTTGGAGTCAGGAAGATCTGTGATCAGATCTGGACTCAGATACTTGCTCGCTGCAAGTCACTTAACTTCTGGTCTGCCTCAGTTTCTTCATATGTGAAATGGAAATGATAACAGCACCAACTTCCCAGGGTTGTTGTATAGATCAAAGGAGATAGTATTTGTGTAGCAATTAGCACAGTGCCTGGCACACAGTAGGCACTATATAAATGTTGGCTATTATTGCAGAGTTCCTCCTTGAAACCTCCATTTGAGGAAGTACCCACCTCAGTTACCTGAATGAGCTTCCAGTCCCCTGGACTATTTTTCCACCTTGCCCTTGGCTAGGTAACTTACCACACTTCCCTCCCTTTTCCAGTTTTCTTTTATGCTTTGTCTTCCCTGGTTAGAATGTAAGCTCCTAATAAATGCTCTGTCTAAACTAATCTCCTCAACATGACCTGTCTTCTTTAAACATTCCTCTGATGTTGCCTCTTCTCTTTAAATTCTATATACCAGGCTCTAGAACTTGTCTTTTGATACAGATAGAACATTCTTGCCCTTTCCGTTCTCAAAGCTGTATTCTATATTATAGTTCTGTCCCAATTCTCATTCCATGGCCTGTACCAGAATATCCCTATTACCCTAATCAAGGAAGCAGGTCTGTGAATCTATTGGACAGAAAGTCAATAGTGTTTGCTGATAGCCCGAGCAAGGGCATTAGCCCATGCTGAGGCTTCCAGGAGAGAGTATGGAAAAGGAGACAACTCAGGCTAAGCAGATCCATGATATTGTAGTGGGAAAGCAGAGTGTGATGGAAGGCAATAAAGCATGGCAGCTTTCAAGGTTGAAGAGGAAGAGGCGGTCCTAGATGACTTTTTATGTGTGTTTCTGTTCCCCTATGTTGAGAGGTATTCTCTCTGGCTAACCTCCATGCTCATTAAACTCTCTTTCCTCTGCTCTGACTCCTGACCTCCCTGCCTGCCTTTAGTTCCAATTAAAATTCCACCTTCTACAGGAAGCCTTTGCCAACCCCTCTCCATTCTAGTGCTTTTCCTCCTTTAAAAAAATTCCTATTTTCTTTTAATAAAATTAAATTTCTATTTTAATAAATTCCTATTTTTATCTCATTTATTGTTTGCTTTGTATGTATTCATTTACATGATCTCTCCTCCATTAGACTGTAAGTTTCTTCATGGTAGGGACTTGTCTTTTGCCTCTTTTTACTGTATCCTTAGCATTTAGTACATTGTCTGGAACATAGCAGATAATAAATATTGATTGATGTAGCTGGCTCTGTATACATTTGTTTGCTTGTTGTCTCACCCATTAGATTATAAACTTCTTAAGGATAGGGATGTTCTTTTGCCTCTTTTTTGTATTGCAGTGTTTAGCCCAATGCTTGTCATATTATAGGTACTTAATGCACGTTTATTGAATGAATGAATGAAGTCTTGTGAATCAAGCTTGAAGCATGCATCCTGAGATTGCAGATCCAGAAAATAACTGAATGTAAATAAGTGCCTCACAAGGCCAGGAAGAGCTGCTGAGCATTCTCCAGTTCTCTTCCCTTTGCCTGAGTCCAAGGTCTGTGACCATCCTGGCCTCTACATCCACCAAAGGTAGGTATCATGGAACTAACATGCAGAGTTCTTGCAAGATTCTTATTTGCCTTGCACTTTACATGGGGCATCTTTCATGATAATGACTCCCTGATAGAGGGGGTTCTATAAACCTACATAAAGATATTCTGCACAGACACATGGTGACCATGGGCACATGATATAATGTTCTCAGCATCCCAGATAACTCTCTCAGATTGTAAATTACAGAAAAGATGCTGATCTTCATGGCTGAAGGGAGTTTCCACACAATGGCCAGGGGGGCAGGGAAAGAGGGAGGAGTCCTGACCCTTGATAAAATCACAGCCCAACAACCAGCCCCCCAAAGTGTAGCTATCATGTCTTTTTAGTTCAAGTTCGCCAATGTCCTTCCTAAAAATGTGCTGCCCAACAGTGAGCAAAGTGCTATAGATGATCTGTAACTACTTCACAATTACAATTGGTACCGGCTTTTGTGATCTAGTTAGCCCAGAAAGCAGGATAACAGGATCATAGATTTTTGAACTGTAAGAAATCACAAAGCTCATCAAATCTAATCTCCTCACTTAAGGTAGAGTGATTCCTTGACCCAAAGCTTTGCCTGTGAAAGGCAGGAATTTAGAACAGAGTTTGAGATGAAAAACTATCACTTACAGAATGACATATCATCCCTGATAGAGCCTTTCTCACATAGGCCTCCAGAAAAGTTGCCCTAGAATTTAGGTTCTTTCTGTATTTACATAAAACTAAAGCTCACAAGCCCCCCCAACCGCCACCTATCCATGTATTTACTTTTACTAGTCATCCAGAGAGCACAATGAGTTTAAAGGAAAGGCATTAAGTGAAATCATATAGTGAGAAAAGTAGCAGTAGAAAACTACTCTTCAGTATATATACACATCTCTGTAGTGGAGAGTGGACTGTCATAGAAATTATGCACAGGAGGTCAAACATATATGGAATATACAAATATATATGCATTAGAAGGGCACATATATGGCGGAAAGATATGGTCAGGGCATATATGTGGAAGACCACACTTGTACACAACACATTTGGCCAACATACAATGAATAAATTGATCAGTAAACATATAGTAAGTGCCTACTATGTGTCAGGCACTATACTCAGTGCAGACATTGTACCTCTGCTGTTAACTTAGGCCTTAAGATGTTACTACCTCTTGGTGAGAAATGTCACTACTGCTCTCTGCTGGGTCACATGTTTCCAGTAATCCATGCTGCACCTCCAACAAAAGGAGCTCCATTGCTCCATGCTAAGTCTCCACTGTTTTTGACTGAGAATCACATTGAGTATCTGCTGATTCCCACTATTTTTTCTCTTTTCTGCGACTTTTCTTTTTAAGTTCAATTTCCAGAGTTAAGGTCCAGGAAAAGGCAGGTCTTCACATAGCCTCTCATCAGATTGAGGAAAAGTAGGTTTCTCTCCACAAGGATAAAGATCTATCAGTTTCCAGGGGCTACTATTTTCATTTTCTAAAAGAGAGACAGAGAGAGAGAGAGAGAGAGAGAGAGAGAGAGAGAGAGAGAGAGAGAGAGAGAGAGACGGAGAGGGCCCCAATCAGCTAACTTGAGTTCACTTGCCTCTTGCCTCAAGTCTCTATCTTGTTTAGGGTTAGAAAGTTCCTTTTTAAAAAACTCTACTCCATTTCTAATTGTCAACCTGCATTTCCTCTCCACCTGTTTCATTGACTTCATTCCAACAGATGACGGAAAAACATTTGGACTTCCCTAACATCCCATCCCTTCGGGAGGTTCCCATGCAAATGAATGAACAAAAACTCTAGGTAAAGATTCTCATCTTCTACTTCAGATCCTTTGTGGTAATGTCCTTCCTTTCATAACCAGATGAAGGCTATGTTTTCACCTGTTTCAAGTCTCAAAGCCTTTCTCAATCATCCTCCAGTCTCTTTTCCTTTTCTTTATTTTCAGTATTTTTTTTTCTTGGCAAGGTGAATCACTCTATTTGGCCTTTCTGATGCTGAGGTCTCCCCATTCTAAAAAACAAAATAAAACAAAACCAACAAATCCTTCTGTGCACTCTGCCATCTTCCTGAGCTACGTCATTTGATATATTTTCTACTTTTTACAGTCAATGTCCTAGAAAAAGTTATCTATGATCTCTGCCTCTTTACTCTTTGCAGTCTAATTTCTAACACTGTCACTTAAATGAAACTCAAATTGTTGTCTCCCAGAGTACCAATAATACATTTTCAAATATTATTTTCTTTTGAAAATGTTTTTATTTATTTTAAAAACTATCACAATTTCTTCTGGTATTCCTTTCCCAAAGCCATTCCATAACAACTAGCATTTTTTAAGCCAAAAGAAAAAAACAACAATGGAACTTGAATAGTACGATGAAAAAGTATGAAAACGTGTGAGCACCCTTACCTCTGCAAGGGGGTAGGGTGAGATAAGCTTTCCGTATCTTTTCTCTGAAGCCATGCTTTTCTTTAAAATTTTGCAACATTCATGTTCTGTTTATGGTTGTCCTTTTCTTTTACATTGTAGTAATTGCATATATTGTGTTCTTGGCTCTATTTATTTCATTCTGGGTTAGCTCTTTTCATTCCTCTCTATATTAATCATGTTCATCTTTTCTTACGGCACAGTAACATGCCATCATAATAATATGCCACAATTTGTTTACCCATTCCCCAACTGAAGGGCATCTACTTTGTTTCCAATGCTGTATTATTATCAAAAATACTGCTATAAATACGTTGATGTGTATGATGATTTTCTTCTTATGACATTTTTCAAGCTATTCCTCTATTTCTTTTGTGTCATCAGTTAGCATATTTGTGCATATATTGAGAGCACTCTTGTTTCGCATATGAAAAGGAAAAAGTCTGAAAATTCAATATCCCAATGAGTACATTGTTTACATTTTTAAAAACACATGTATTTCCACAGAGCAAAATGATGCCCTACAAAAACTATCTGCCAACAAGATGTTTGCCATGTGTCTGTTAAAATCATTAAAAAAATTCCTTTATAGATACAAGGCATAACTTTTTTTGATGCTCCAATTATTAATATCAAGAGAGTGACAAAATAGGTAAGCATGTGTTCCCCAAAGTTACTTATCATTATCAAGGAGCTTGGCCAGAACAGAATTTAAGTCAAAGAGGAATTCCCAACAGATCAGCTGTTCTTAACCTGAGGTCCACCGATTTCATGTGAACTTGGAACTTGAACATGAAAATATCCTGATTTTCACTAATCTTTAATTGAAATTTAACATTTCCTTTCATTATTTAAGAATGTTATTCCAAGAAGGTGTCTGTAAGCTTTACTAGATTACCAAAAGAATTAATGACTCACATCAAAGAAGTCTCGGAAAAGCTTCTGTAGAAGAAATGCTCTAGCTGTCATCTTTTTGTGGAAGACATGCTAATTCTGTCAAGCCCTGAAATGCTACAGAGACTTCTTAAGGAAATCTTCAACCTCTCAAAGGAGTTGAGTTTAGGAATACATGTAAGCAAAATTAAATGCACTGGATGTCCCCCTTACATGGGTATCCTTTTTCGCATCATTTATGTCTCTTAGAATCCATAGTTTCTTTCAAGAACTAACCCAGTGCTAACTGCTACAAGCAGTCTGATAGCCCCCTTGCCCTCTCCTCCAAAACTTGCTAGAGCTTTCACCTCCGCTAAATTCCATTTACTCTGTGTGTATCTCATATGTACCTTTGTGTCTGTACACATTGTCTTTTCCCAAAAGAATGTGAAACACAGACTATTTTCCCTTTATCCTCCCAGTACTTAGCACAGTACCTGGCACATAGTCAGCATTTGATAAATACTCGTTGACTATTACAAAACCTTTTAGTTGGTCTCCCTACTTCATTTCTTTCCCCATTTCAGTCTATTCTCCCCAACTATCAAATTCATCTTCCTAAATTACAGGTTTGACCACAACAATACCTCCCCCATTCAATGAACTCAAAGTCTATTACCTCCAGGATCAACTATAAAATCCTTTGCTGGGCTTTGAAAGACCTTCATAATCTGTCCCTTTCCTACCTTTTCAGTCTTTTTGAATCTTCCTTGTTCCATGTACTCTGCAGTCCAGTGGCACTGGTCTCTTTGCTATTTCTTGAATAAGAGACCCCATTTCATTATTACACGTATTTTCACTGGCTGTTCCACATGATTGAAATTCCCTCCCTTCTTATCTCCACACCCTGATTCCTTGGCTTCTTTCAAGTTTCAGCTAAAGATCCCCCTTCTGAAACAGCCTGCCTAGATCTTAATGACTTCTTTCTGAAACTACCCCCAATTTACCCTGACTGTTTGAATATCGTCTCCTCCATTAGAATGTGAACGTCTTTTCTGTATCCCTAGAGTTTAGCAAAGTTCCCACAGAAGGTGTCCAATAAGTGCTTATTGATTTTTTTGATTGATTGAAGTGAGTGAAAAGGCCAAAACTATGATATGATGATCTATTGAGTTGGTTCATCAACCTATGCAGCTTGGACAGACTCTATAGATAATGAGTTGTGCTCATATTTTAATAGAAAGAAGAAAATGGTCTGGATTGCATTTGGGAAATCAAGCAGCACTTTCAATGATCCAAACTTTTCCCTGAAATAGAATGCCATCTTGAACACATTCATGTTCCTCTGTTGATGAGATATGGTGGTAAATCATGGAAAAGAGAGTTTGCTTATTGATGTGCACATACTATTTCCACCCTCCTACTTCCATCTACTCTTAAAGTATGTAATCCTCCAGACACTAGGGGATGAGAATGTAAATCTTATAAAAGAATATGTTTTAATGATTACTGAAGATTTAGCTTTAGTAAAATGAGGGAGTTCTTTTTATCTCTATAAATCTTTGACTGTGATTTGTTGGTTTTCCAATTTTAAAATCAACTAAATTGTTCTGTTTGCTTCCCCCTTGTGATCTCCTCCCCAACTGCCCTCCCCAATTAACTTGTCACACACACTACTATGCCTCTTCTCTCCATGGATATCTCTTCATATCCTTTCCACCCTACCTGCCTTGTTCTTCTCTTATTAGGCTATATTTGTGTTCTGTCTCCACTCAGTCTTATTCCTCTCCTAAAGTTTGGTTTTCCCCGCTTCACTCCATTAAGACCCTATTAATATTATTTTTAATGCTAACATGTGTGCTACATCCTGACTCCTCCACCCTGCACTACTATTAAAAGCTAAGTGCCAGATGTGTGATTCTCTTTTGTTACAAAGGCATGAAGATACCTCCAGAGGATGATGGTCTTATCTTCCATAGCTTTCACCCTCAACGTCTGTGATACATCCACAACTCATTAGAACAAAAAGAAATGTAATATTTAACATATGACACTGAAGGATTATTTTTGATGCTTTTCTTCCATTTTATGAATATGCTTTCAGATGCTAAATACAAATACCAAAGAATAATATTCCAAAGCCTCTCGTAAATAAAGGCTCATTTGATTTGGAAGAGTATAGATGGTACATGTAAAAAAAAAACAAAAGAAAAAGAAAAACACTTCATATTTTACTTTTGAGCTTGGAAAAAACACTGAGGGAAGCATTAAGTAACATTCTTGAATTTTTCTGCAGGAGGTGACAAATTGTCAGGGAATCCTCCTCCTAAGCATGTCTCCTTTTCTTGACTCCTTAGTTTTCCTCCCTCCTTCCTAACTATTCTCTCTCAGCTTCCTTTGTTTTTTCCTCTTCCTTGTCCTACTCCCTTAATTAGACAGAAATTTATTAAGGCTGTTATTGGTTTTCTCTTATCATTCTATACCTTCTCTTTTGGTGATTTTATTCATTCCTATAGTTTCAATTATCATCTCCATTCTGATGACTCCAAAATCAATATTTTATACAGATTTATATTTTAACTTTATCTATATTTTTATAGACCTCTCTTACGGTCAAAAGATACTTTTCCAATGGTATCCTGGACACTTCTACTAGAATGTCAAAATAGCTTCCTCAAATAAACCAGTCTAAAGTTGAAAATAATATTTGGCTCCAGAAGCTTCTTTTCTTCCTAATTTTCTGTTTTCATTAAAAGTATCATTTTTTTTCATGTTCCTTAAAAGGAAAAAATGCATAGACCTAAAAAGGTTGTGATCCTTCACCCAAAATGTTAAATGGGTAGCAACAAGCAAAGATGGCAGCAGAGGAAAAATCTTTTGAACCCTCTTCATCCAAAATTTTGTCTTACTACCAAATGGATAGATGGATAGATAGACAGAAAGACAGATGGATAGACAGAAATACAGACAGACAGACAGACAGATAGATAGATAGATAGATAGATAGATAGATAGATAGATAGATAGATAGATTATGACTTATGAATGGCCAGGCATTGTGCTAAGCACTCAACAAGATGGCAAGATGGTCTCTATTCCCAAGAGACTCATAGTTTAACAAGGAAAGACAAAGCATAAATGAGAATTTAAAAGCAGTGGGGAAGAGAGCGGGGGTACCTGCACAATGGCTAGTGTCAACCT
The DNA here is from genome assembly GCA_023548195.1 of Bettongia penicillata ogilbyi. Classification (NCBI taxonomy): domain Eukaryota; kingdom Metazoa; phylum Chordata; class Mammalia; order Diprotodontia; family Potoroidae; genus Bettongia; species Bettongia penicillata. The sequence goes on along the minus strand of JAJHZJ010000709.1, from coordinate 3,434,833 downwards.
GAAAGTTTGGTTAAAGTAGAGGCAACAGGCTAAATACATGCATTTTTATTATTCTTATTCTAAATTCTCTTTAAAGTAACAGTTCATGAATTCCACAGAGCCAGAATCAGAGCCTGACTGCTTAGTACAGAAAGAATCTGGCTTAAATCCATTTTACCATGAGAAAGGAACTGTCTTAGTTGAACAAATGGTAAATTTAGTAAGACAAGACAATTAACAAAGCAGAGTAAGTTGGAATTTATGATTCCAGGCTGTGTAAATTTCCTTTCTGTAACATGTGTCTCTGTGACATACGATAAAGAGAAAATTCCACCATTCTAGTGGCAGGCATCCTGTCATAAGCAGGCCCCTGAAACTACTGACACAGCAAAGGGTATTTCTTAACAGAGTTGACAAAGTTTCAATTGAAATTATGACCCAGGATATCTCTGTTTCCTTATCATTAGCATGCCATAAAAAAGGGCCTTATAAGGAAATTACTAAGTCAGTCCCATTTGCTTTGCTGACATGCCAAAAGCATTCTCTGCATTTACTTAAGATTAACAAAAGAGGTTATTAGGTCCAGACTCTTCTTTATTCAAGCTCTGGCCTTCATTAAAATCCAAAGTTTATATTAAATATTATCACTAGCTAGGTTGAGGAAAGTGGAGCAGTCCAGAGAGTGAACTGATCTTGAAATGAAGTGGGCAGCATGGTTGGAACATGCTAAAGGAATGGAAATCCCAGCCAGGGTCTCAACAATCAACAAAACAGACCTGAGGATGAAGTTATCCTGAGGAGGGGAAAGTTGCCAGCAGGGAGTTGGAACAGTCCAGAAGGTGAATTGAAGTAGAATATGGTATGATGCAGTATCATTTTATAAGCAATGCTATTTTCAAATTATGGCAACAGGAGAACTCGTTTTAAATAATTTTATGTGCATCACTGTTAATTTAGCTATAACTGTTAGTTTTGATTTATTTGATATTAACTTGAACAAATGGGGCTTACTAGCAAATCAATTACTACTCAGTTGTTTGATATGCTTGCTATGAATACCAAAGTATAAATGACATCTGTGGAGGTCTATGAGTTTCTTATTTGTGCTTATGTGTCAGAATAAATAAACTATTGCTTTTGATGAGAATGCAAAACTTTAGACTAAATAGTTGTAGAAGATCTATTCCATTTGATTAAGAACTCTCAAGACTTCTTAACCAAATAAGTGATACAGGCAAACACAAAAGATCCAATAAACAATTTTAATTTACATGCAATTGAAAAGATTTTGCATGAACAAAATCATTGCTATCAAACATCATTGCTTTGTTGCTCAGGAAAAAAAATCATTGTATCCCCTATCCTTTTTAAGATTTGACATATGCAATATATAGCATAAAAGGATTAGCTCAGTACCTTTTCCTGATCCAAGGTGAATTTTACTTGTTTATATAAGAGAAGAACTAAATCAAAGATATGCTCACATATCCCATAGATGAATATTCCATGGAAGAATTTGAATTCTTCAACCAAGTTGGTAGTTACTAAACAATTTAGAGTTTTACAACTGGTTTGAGTAAACAAAGAGGAAAGATGGAGGTGAAGTGAAGTTTAGTACAGTTGAGAAAGGGAGCCATAAAGGTAGGAGACTGCTGAAAGTAAGTGGAATAGAGTGACAAAGTTGTGATTGGACAATTCTAGGAATAAGTACTGAGTTGACCTGTAAAGAAGTAACTTTCTATCCCATGAGAACACATTTCTTCATAGGTTCTTCTAGTTAGCAATACCTAACCTATGCACATGCGTTTTCAGTAACGTCAAGCTCTCCAGAAGTACAGTAAATAATACAGGCTACAGTATATGCTTATACAAACTTACATCAACAGATATGAACAGTTAAAAAAGAAAGAATTCTGAATTATTTACCACTACATGTTAGAACGTTCTAAACTACAATTATGCAGTGCAAATCAAAATAACTCCAGTATTTCATCTTATATCCAACAAATTGCCAAAGATGACAATAGATGGAAACAGCATTGTGGAAAGAAAGGCATGCTAATACATAGTAGATGGAACTATGAATTGGTCTAAATTTTTGAGATATCAATTTGAAACTATGATAAAAGAATGACTAAAATATCAATACCCTTTGACCTGGACATTGCTAAATATACACCACAAAGAGGTCAACAAAAGAAAGGTTGAATTGATCAGAACCAGAAACAATGGTACATCGATTAGAAAAATGCAAATAGTGAGAACAAGAAATTCAAAGTGAATGCTGTCTAATCACATGGTCTAAATTTGAACTTGGAGAAGGGAAAAGAAAAGGTACCTCCATCTCTGCAAAGGTGGGAGATGATGAGTGTGGAGGGCTGCATGTATTGCCAGATTGGTTACTGTACTGACTTTTTAAAAATGTCTTTTAGTTGTGATTATTATCATTATTGCTTGTTACAAAGCATGGCTCACTGGGAAGAGGAAGAGGAAAATATATTCTAAAATGTAGGGGTTATCATAATTTTAAAAAAAAACAATAATTTCCTTAAAACAATTTAAACATACTAAAGAAAAAGATAGCTATCTACCATATGTAACTGCCAGCTACCCACTGACCATTACCACTACATTTTCCCCCAAAGGTATTTAAGTGTTTATCTTAATTAATATACTTGATATGCTCTTATTTGATTTTCATTAGACTCCCTTGCAGTTTCTCTTCTATTTATTGAAACACTGCCATGGGCAGCAACGCCATCAGTGTTAGCATTCTTTCCAGCAACACAGATCATTACTTACCTTTGTCTGCCTAGCTGCCCTATGAAACTCTAATCTGTGTCCACCTATAAATCTGGCATAGCACCCCAACACACTCCACAATATACTGGGGCTTCCCTGCATTCTCTTTACATTGAATACATCGTAAAATCAATAAGAAACTGTTTTTCAGTTCTCTCTCACTCCAGCTACAAAAATGACCCATTTTTTCTGTTTACATCTTTCTCTGATAACATCTTGTATACCATTTCTCTATTGTTCATTGTTTGAAATAAGTTGTAACTTACTCCCATCTTCTACAACCTTCTCTGTTGCTATTTGGGCGAACGTCAAATTAATTTCTTTGCAGACTGTAGTGTTCATGACTCCTTGTGTTACAATATCACTGAAAGAACATTTTGGTTAAGAAAGAAATAAAGCTTTAATATCTGTTTTGCAGAGAAGTTTCTGGTCATTAAAATAATTGGCCATTTCCCCAAAGGTAAACCACTTTTCTCTTCTCCTCATGTTCAGGTCTTGGCCCAGATCGCTTTCCATCTTTGATGTTCATAATGATGAATGAATTCTGTGAGTTGTCCATCTAACTATATACCATAGTCTGAATGATAAGCAGTCTTTATATACTTGATTCTTCCTCTGTGAGTCATTAGACCCAACCTTAAGTGACCATACATCACAATTAGAAAACTCTGGAAAATTCTGGGACTTCACGCTATGTCATTTTCAAATAAGACTGTCTGGAGGATGTTACTCTCGGCAGGGAATCCCTCTTCAGTTTGAAGTCTGTGTTGGACATCATCCATGATAATGACAAGCACCTTTGGCAAAGAGATGTCTTCCTTTTATGCTTTTCTTGATATTAATAATCAGAGGGTAGTAAAACAAAGTTGTTTCTGATATTACATCTTTCAAGGAATCTTGTATCATTTTGACATATGCATGAAAAGACAATGTGGACTAGCATTTTATTCTTCTGAATTTTATGTATAGATGTATAAATGTATGTGTATATATGCATATATTTATATAAACACGTAGACATGTATAGATATAATGTACGATGCAAATGCATATTATATGCATATATGTATATAAACACATGTATATATTATATATACGTGTGTGTGCTTACACATTCATTGTGTGTTGTGCAAATATGTGTACATACATATATTAAACATGCAATCAACAAAGAAGTACAGTGAAATCATATATTTTCTACATGTCCTCTGCAACATACCTGTTCTACCCCACATGAGGGATAACAGGTGTTTATAGTTATGACAATCAGTAAGCCAGAAAATCCAACTTGTATCCAAATTGTGACCATAAGACAGAGGCTGAACTGGGTCAGGAGCCAATGTTTGTGGGTAATGAAAATCCAATGCCTTGTTCATAATGTGTTGCAATATGCTCAGTGACGATGCATTTCTGCACTCTTCAGAGACTATCATGGTCAATGACTTGTGATAATGAGAACATTACCAAGAGAATATTACTATTAAAATGAACCTTTGTTTCTGGGAGAAGCTTGAGGTCGCTAAAGGGCATGATCAGATGCAACACATTATAAATGAAGAACTATGTGGAAGAAACTATGAATAGGAGGTCATCAAAAGCACATGATTGAAAAACAAAATGAGCTGGTCATGCAGTAAAAGTGAGAGATAAACAATGGATAGCCACACTTGGCATTGTGACCCTTATAAGGAAGGCTTACAGCACATTAGGAGGGTGAGTGTGGTAATCTTATGGGAGGATCTAGACAAAAGTCACCCAGGATAGGTGGGGTCATAGGGGTTGCAATCTGCATCAGTGAAGAGAATCCCCACATCAATGAAATCACAGATTTTTCAGAGCCTTAAAGAATAGGAGACAAATCTGCAGTACTGAGGAAGGAGTAGTAAAGTAGGAGTCGAAGTGGATGTTTCCAGCCAAGGATGTCCTTAATAAAAGACCAAGAGATGTCTCTCCAAATGGTGAAATAATAGACATGAGCTTTCTTGGTGACATTTTAGCTTTCTAAGTCAGCAACATGTATTCTCTGCCCTCACCTTGCTCAGACCCAACCCTGTGGTGACCAAACATTGCTTATTTTATGTCCCACATGCCTCAGTCTTTTGAGTGACTTGGTAGATCTCTGAGATATAAAAACTCATGACCATTTTTTTGTTGAGTGATGCTGTTTCAGAACCAGAGTTGTAAGGTAACCAGACAGTCTGTATTCGTTGTTTCACATAACAAGGAGTCAGGAGAACATATTTTGAGTGTAATTGAATTTGCCATCTTGGCAAAGAGCTTATGGGAGCCAGCAAACAAAATGCGATTGTCCATAAAGCAAGTCCACAGAACAGGAAAAGTGAAGAGCTATTTGCTTGAGGCAATTCCCTTTGTTCCCTAAAACAACAACACACAATTGAAAAAGACTTGTAATGCTTGAAATGTTCCTTCCTCTACATAGATCTCACTTCAGGTTAAGAATTAAATGTGTGTGTATGTGTGGGTGTATATGTGTATCATATGTTTAGCAAAGCTTTTGTGGACATATTGTAGTTTCATTTTTGACAATATTAGAAAAGTGAAGAAAAAGGAAAGTCAGGTTAATAAGCAGATGTTGTAAAACTAACATAAAGATGACTTGGAAGACAAATATGCTCATGGAAATACTTCAAAATAGATTGACATAAGGGTGCCCATAATTTAGAACTAGACCAAGGATCTACAAACCACTCTCAGTGAGTGGATGGAGCCGTAGCTGCACAAAGTATGGTTACAGAGTTTTGATGAGGGGAAACTATGATAAGGCTGAAGCAATAATAAGGCGAGACCCTTCTAACCATAGGTAGCTGAGCTGGTAACCCTTCTTTTCTATGCTCTAACTTTAAAAGGCTTTTTGCCCTATTGTTAATTAGGACAGTGATACCTTCTCTTTGAAGTAAGATCATAAGACCATAGATTCAGAGCTGGTGAAGATCACAGAAGCCAACTATTCTTACTGTCAGTTTACAGATGAGATGAATGAGGCCCAGAGAGGTTAAGAGATTTGCCCCAAGTCACAAGAATAGTGAAAAAGCTCAGATTCAAACCCATGATCTTTGACTGCAGACTTTTTTCCATTCAAATTCTATGGGCAGAATTAAGGTAAAAGGAATTTGCAGCTAAATGGGAAGATAGTTTGCAGATCATTGTCCTTGGAGAAGCAAATAAAGAACATGGTGTGGGGTGGAGCCAAGATGGTGGAGTAGAAAGACTCACGTATGCTAGCTTCGAAACCACAGCCCATATATTTCCTGGAAGAAGAACTCCCCATGAATTCTGGAGCACTGCAAGGCACGCGGAAACACAGTGGAAAAGATTTCCGTTCCAGAGAGCCCTGGAAAGCCGACCCCAAAGGTCTGTCATGCTCCAGAAAGGGGAGTCCACCCATGTGCTGCCCTGGCCGTGCAGCCCCAGAGGAGCAGATCCGAGCAGGCTTCAGGGACGGAACCTCCGGCGGCTGGGAAGGTCCCTCTGCCCAAAGATGCTCCAGGTCAGTGAGAGAGATGTCTAGGCTGGCCGAGAGGGGAGTGGGGTGTCTCTATGACTCGGGCCCCCTCAGGAGGCATCAGCAGAGGCAGCAGCAGCCCCGGACTCCCTGACCAGGCAGGCAGAAGTTCAGGGTCATTACTGAAGGTCTCTGCATAAACCCCCTGAGGGAGCTGAGCCTGGGAGATGGCCCTGTTCCCACCCGCCCCATTACTGAAGGTCTCTGCATAAAGCCCCTGAGGGAACTAAGCCTGGGAGGCAGCCCTGCCCCCACCTGAGCACCAGAACTTAAGCTCACATTGAATAGCAGCTGCACCTGCCACAGAAAGCCCATTTGAATCTCAGAGCCCAAGCACTACCTGGGCGGATCTAGGTGGGGGTGGACAGGAATCTCAGAAGTCAAGTAACTGGCAGGGAAAAGGCCCAGAAAAAGGAAGTAAAATAAGACCATAAAGAGCTACTTTCTTGGGGAAGTGATATTCCTTCCTCCCTTCATTTCTGATGAGGAAGTACAGTGCTTGCAATCAGGGAAAGACGTGGAGGTCGGGGCCTCTGTATCCCAGACATCCGAGGTGGATGTCCAGTGGGCTCAGGCCATGGAAGAGCTCAAAAAGGATTTTGAAAATCAAGTTGGACAGGTGGAGGAAAAATTGCAGAGAAATGAGAGAGATGCAAGAAAAGCATGAAAAATGGGTCAATGCCTTGCTAAAGGAGATCCAAAAAAATGCTGAAGAAAATAACACCTTGAAAAATAGGCTCACTCAATTGGCAAAAGAAGTTCAAAAAGCCAATGAGGAGAGGAATGCTTTCAAAAGCAGAATGAGCCAAATGGAAAAAGAGGTTCAAAAACTCACTGAATTTAATAGTTCTCTCAAAATTAGAATGGAACAGATAGAGTCTAATGACTTTACGAGAAACCAAGAAATCACAAAACAAAACCAAAAGAATGAAAAAATGGAAGAGAATGTGAAATATCTCATGGGAAAAGCAACTGACCTGGAAAATAGATCCAGGAGAGACAATTTAAAAATTATGGGATTACCTGAAAGTCATGATCAAAAAAAGAGCCTGGACATCATCTTCCATGAAATTATCAAGGAAAACTACCCTGATACTCTAGAACCAGAGGGCAAAATAAGTATTGAAGGGATCCATCGATAACTACCTGAAAGAGATCCAAAAAGAGAAACTCTTAGGAACATTGTGGCCAAATTCCAGAATTCCCAGGTCAAGGAGAAAATATTGCAAGCAGTTGGAAAGAAACAATTCCATTATTGTGGAAATACAATCAGGATAACTCAAGATCTAGCAGCTTCTACATTTTTTTTAATAAAAATTTATTTATTTAACTTTTTACATTCATTTTCACAAAATTTTGGGTTCCAAATTTTCTCCCCTTTTGTCCCCTCCCCCACCCCAATACACCGAGCAATCTAATTTTCCCTGTCTCCAATCTGCCCTCTCTTCTATCATCCCTCCCTTCCCTTGATCGCATCTTCTCTTTTGTCCCGTAGGGCCAGATGGCTTTCTATTCCTCATTAACTGTATGTCTTATTTCCTAGTAGCAACAACAATACTAAACAGTTGTTCCTAAAATTTTGAGTTCCAAATTCTCCCCATCTCTCTCTCCCCACCCATTCCCTTTGGGAAGGCAGGCAATTCAATATAGGCCCTATCTGTGTAGTTTTGCAAATGACTTCCATAATAGTCGTGTTGTGTAAGACTAACTGAATTACCCTCCATCCTATCCTGCCCCTCATTGTTTCCATTCTGTCTTTTGATCCTGTCCCTCCCTGAGTGTTGACTTCAAATTGCTCCCTCCTCCCTTTGCCCTCCCTTCCATCATCCCCCCCTTGCTTATCTCCTTCTACTCCACTTTCCTGTACTGTAAGATAGGTTTTCATACCAAAATGAGTGTGCATTTTATTCCTTCATCAAATGTGATGAGGGTAAACTTCTTGGGTTTTTTTTTCAGCTCTCCTCTTTTTCCCTCCACTAAAAAGTCTCCTGCTTGCCTCTTAAATGACATATAATTTGCCCCATTACATTTCACCCTCTTTCCTCCCCCTACCTTTCTCTCTCAGCATTTACCTTAATTTCTTTTAAGATATGGTCCCATCCTATTCAATTCACCCTGTGCTCTCTGTCTCTCTATGTGTGTGCATGTGTGTATGTGTGTGTGCGTGCATGCGTGTACATGTGTGTGTGTGATCCCACCAACTACCCAGATACCGAAAAGTTTTAAGAGTTACAAATATTGTCTTTCCATGTGAGAATGTAAACAGTTCACTTCTGGTAAGTCCCTTAAGACTTCTCTTTGCTGTTTACTTTTTCATGCTTCTTCTCATTCCTGTGTTTGAAAGTCAAATTTTCTTTTCAGCTCTGGTCTTTTCATCAAGAATACTTAAAAGTCCTCTGTTTCATTGAAAGACCATATTTTCCCCTGAAGTATTATACTCAGTTTTGCTGGGTAGGTGATTCTTGGTTTGAGTCCTAGTTCCTTTGACTTCTGGAATATCCTATTCCAGGTCCTTCGATCCTTTAATGTAGAAGCTGCTAGATCTTGAGTTATCCTGATTGTATTTCCACAGTACTGGAATTGTTTCTTTCTAGCTGCTTGCAAGATTTTCTCTTTGAGCTGGGAGTTTTGGAATTTGGCCACAATGTTCCTAGGAGTTTCTCTTTTTGGATCTCTTTCAGGTGGTGATCGATGGATTCTTTCAATACTTATTTTGCCCCCTGGTTCTAGAACATCAGGGCAGTTTTCCTTGATAATTTCTTGGAAGATGATGTCTAGGCTCTTTTTTGATCATGACTTTCAGGTTGTCCCATAATTTTTAAATTGTCTCTCATGGATCTATTTTCCAGGTCAGTTGTTTTTCCCATGAGATATTTCACATTCTCTTCCATTTTTTCATTCTTTTGGTTTTGTTTTGTGATTTCTTGGTTTTTCGTAAAGTCATTAGACTCTATCTGTTCCATTCTAATTTTGAGAGAACTATTATCTTCAGTGAGCTTTTGAACCTCTTTTTCCATTTGGCTCATTCTGCTTTTGAAAGCATTCTTCTCCTCATTTGCTTTTTGAACCTCTTTTGCCAATTGAGTGACCCTATTTTTCAAGGTGTTATTTTTCTCAGCATTTTTTTGGGTCTCCTTTACCAAGGTATTGACCCGTTTTTCATACTTTTCTTGCATCTCTCTCATTTCTCTTCCCAGTTTTTCCTCCACCTGTTTAACTTGCTTTTCAAAATCCTTTTTGAGTTCATCCAAGGCCTGAGCCCATCCGACATCCCCCTGGGATGTCTGGGGTACTGCGGCCCCGCCCTCCACATCTTTCCCTGATGGCAAGAATATTTCCTTGTCAGATCCGGAAGTCGGGATCATTTGCATCTGTTCGAAAAAATTCTCTATGGTCTTATTTTTCTTCCCTTTTCTAGGCATTTTCCCAGCCAGCTACTTGACTTCTGAGATTCCTGTCAACCCCTGCCTAGATCCGCCCAGCCAGTGCTTGGGGTCTGAGGTTCAAATGGGCTTTCCGCAGCAAGCTTTAGTTCAGGTGCTGGGGTGGAGGCAGGGCCACCTCCCAGGCTCAGCTCCCTCAGGGGCTTTATGCAGAGGCCTTCAGTAATAGAGCAGAGTGGGGCAGGGCCAGTCTCCCAGGCTCAGCTCCCTCAGGTTGTTTATGCAGAGACTTTCAGTAATTAAGATCCTGCCTGCTGCTCGGGGGAGTCCCAGGGCCGCTGCCACAGCCGCTTCCTCCCGAGGGGGCCTGAGTCACAGAGACACTCTGCTCCCCCTCTTGGCCAGCCAGCCGTCTCTCTCACTGACCTGTAGCTTCTGTGGGCGGAGGGACTTTCCCGGCTGCCGGAGCTTCCGTCCCTGAAGCCTGCTCGGATCAGTTTCTCTGGGGCCACGGCCAGGGCAGCGTTGGGGTGGGGTCCGCTTTCCAGGGCATGACGGACTCTGTGGATGGCTCTGCAGGGCTCACTGGAACAGAAATCTCTTCCCCTATGTTTATGCACCCCCTGCAGTGATTCAGAATTTATGGGGATCCCTTTTTACCTTAATTCTATGGGTTGTGGGTTTGGAGCTCGTAAACGTGCATCTTTCTACTCTGCCATCTTGGCTCCGCCCCCTTGAAAATATTTTTCCAAACCAAGTTAGTATTGGCTTTGATACTTGGTGTTTCAATTTGAAGGAGGAGAGAGGGAGGATAGTCTCAAATAAAAAGAGGCACAATGTAGGTGGTCATTTGGAAGTCCCGCTGGATGTGGTACCTGGTGAGTGGAGTATTGGGATAGGAGGATATGGGCAAAAGCAGAGATATCAGGAGAGACGGTTCTCTTTCTGTGACATGGGATTGGGAGTACAGATGCTGACAGTTTGGGCCAAGGTACCAAAGAGATCCAACCAACTGAGAGCAAGAAAGAGAGAGTGGAAAATCAACAACCTAGATCAAAAGAGAAGGTTTGTGGTTTTGAAATGAACGATTTGAGCTTCTCATCTGAAGGGTTACCAGCTCTACTTTTGAGGGGCAGTCTTCACAGATCGAGTGTGAGTGCACAGTTATGTGCAATGCTGCAGTTTTAAGCAATGTAAGAGACTTTTTGGTGCTTTGAGGCAGTACAGACTGTGTTTAGGAAGTCACATGTCTATTGTCTTCTGGCACAGATACTCTTTTTTTTCCTTTTGTTTCTTCAAACCACCTTGAAATGAAACTTCCTGTGACTCCACAGAAAGTACCCTCACACACACACACACAAAACCACAATAAGATTGCAGAAAGAATATTTTCTTGAGTCTTGGCCTGTTTAAAGAAAGTATTTGAAATTTTAAGATTTTTCTCCCCAACTGCGTCTTTGACTCTGGGACTGGTTCCCATCAAAACACTTAGAAGTTTTGTTCCTCCAGGTTGTAGCATCAAGACTACACGAAGTCACTTGAAATGGACGCCATGAATCTTTCCTCCTGGATGAAAGCCAAGATCTAAGAAGGATAGACCACCAGAGCAAAGTTAACCAGCTCCTCTTCAGCTCCCTCCACCAAAACCTCCTCACCAATCACTGAACTGGAAGCACTTCCATGTGGTCCATATCTCCTGATTGGTGACTACCTGTCCTAGAAATACCTCCAACCATACTTTCCTTTACTTCCAATATTCCAGCCTCAATCTCTTTGCCAAACCCTGAGCTACCCATACCAGAATCCACAGTCTAGAAGAAATTATAGCCTGGGGCCCTAATTTCCTGACTGGAGATAGCTTGGGGTTTCTTTCTTTCCAGTGCCCCACTGGCCTCTTTTGGTATCATGAACCATTATCAAATGAAACCTACCATTGTCCTGGATGGGCTGTGTCAATTTACTCCCATATACAGCCCCCTTATGTCTTTAGCTTTCCTATTTAAATGTCTCTCCTTAGTAATCTTGCTCTGTGGCTGTTTTCCTAATTAGAATATAGCCTCCTTGAGGACATTTATATAGCATATACTGTATGCCAGGCACTGTGCTAAGTGCTTTACAAATATTATTTCATTTGATACTCACAACAAACTTAAGAAGTAGGCACTGTTATACTATAAATGAAGAAACTGAGACAAAACTTAAGTAACTTGCCCAGGTTCACATATCTAGGAAAAGTCTGAGGCTAAATTCAAGTCTTTCTCACTCCAGGCCTGGAAGTTTACCCGCTGTGCGACCTAAGCTGCCCCATAATTTCATAATTTCTATTTATACAGTATAATCTTATCTAACTAAATTTAAGATTCTAAGATGATGCCCAGTGTTTAATACTTAAAAGACATTATTGGCCAAAGCTCCCCTTGATCTCTTGTGTTATCTTCAAAATATTCACCTCCTTTTTAGAACTTTTAGATATGTGCAAAGTGACAGCAGTGTTGCTGCCCAAGTTTATTGGTAGCATTATTCAGTTTGGTTTTTCAAGATGGAAATATGAAACTAGAAGTAGCTTCCACAATCTTTAGCAGAGGTAATGTTTCAAGGCATAAAGATTCATCAGGCAAGTGGTAGATTGAATACTAGGTTTGGAAATGATAGATGAGTTTAAATTCTATCACTTCGCTACACAACTCTCTGGGCCTTGCACTGGATCTTACTCATTAAACATAAGAACATATAGCATAATTTAATTATTTTTATTACAACGTTATTTTTTAAAATTTCATTGGTGAGTGTGAGATGAAGTAATGTCAATACTAAACATATAATACAAAACTAAACACCAAACAGCATAGCATACAAATTCTTAAAGGAAATATTAAACGACTTGCAGGAGATAGACAATAAAACTATACTATTAGAGGATCTCAACTTTCTCATCCCAGAGTCAGATAAATCTAACTACAAATATAAATAAGACAGAGGATAAGGAGATAAATATAATTTTTAAAAAAGTTAAATATGACAGACTTCTGGAAAAATTGAATGGGAATAGAAAGTAGTATACATTTCTCAGCTATATCTGGCACCTTCACAAAAACTGAACATTATTAGAGCATTAAACATTACAACCAAAGGCAAAAAAGCAGAAATACTAAATGCACCCTTTTCAGACCATAAAGCAATAAATATTACATTCAGTGAAGGGTTATGGATGCATAAATTAAACCAAATAATACAATCCTAAATAATGAGTGGATGAAAGAGCAAACCATAGAAACAATAAATGGCTTAAATATGACAACTATGAGACAACAAACCAAAATTTGAAGCATGCAGCCAAAGCAGTACTTAGGGGAAATTGTGTATCTCTAAATGTGTACATCAATAAATGAGATAAACAACAGATCAATAAACTGGACATGCAACTTAAAAAACTACAAAAAGACAGAATCCCCAGTAAAGCACCAAAATAGACATCTTGAAAACCAAAGGAGAGATTAATAAAACTGAAAATAAAAGTGAACTAAAAAATAAAACTAAGAGCTGGTTTTATGGGGAAAATAATGAAAGAGATAAACAGTGCTTAATTTGATTTGACAAAAGAAGAAAACCAAATTGCCAGTATCAAAAATGAAAAGGGTGATTGCACCACCAATGAAAATGAAATTAAAACAATTATTAGGAGATATTATGCCCAATTATATGTCAGTAAAACTGACAACCTATGTAAAATGTATGGATATATATTTCCCAGATTAACAGGAGAGGAAATGGAATATTTAAATAACCCTATCTTTGGAAAAGAAATTGAACAAGCAAAAAATTAACTCAGAAAATATCCCCAGAACCAGATGAATTTATAAATGCATTCTACCAAACATTTAAAGAAAAATTAATCCCAATAGTATACAAATTATTTTTTAAATAAATAGTCTCACCAAATTCATTTTATGATGCAAATATGATTTTAATATCTACACCAGGGAAAGTAAAAACAAAGGAAAGAAAACTAAAGACCAATTTTCCTAGTGAATATTGATGAAAAATTTTCAAATAAAATACAAACAGGGAGATTACAGTAATATATCACAAATATCATATACTATGAGCAGATGGGTTTTATACTAGGAATTCAGGGTTGGTTCAATTTGCAGGAAAATGATTAGCTGAATTGACTGTATAAATAACAAAAACAAGGAAAATAATATGGTTATGTCAAAAATAATATGGTTATGCAGAAAAATCTTTTGACAAAATATAACGCCTATTCCTATTAAAAATACTTGAAAGCAAAGGAATAAATGAAGGCTTTCTTAAAATGATAAGAAATGTCTGTCTAAAACCAAGAGCAAGCATTATCTGTAATGGAGATAAATCTAGAAGCCTTCCTAAAAGGATCAGGAGTGAAGCCAGGATGTTTACTATCACTACTATTATTCAGTATTGTATTAGAGTTGCTAGCTATAGTAACAATTAAATAAAAAGACATTGAAGGAATACAAATAGGCAATGAAGAAATATCACTCTTTGCAGATGCTATGATGGCATACTTGGAGAACCCTACAGAATCAACTAAAAAACAAATTGAAACTATTAGCAAGTTTAGAAAAATTTCAGGCTATAAAACAAACCCACACAAATCATCAGCATTCCCATATATTAACAACAAAATCTGTGAGACGAGATATAAAGAGAAATTCTTTTTAAAATAACTACATATGATATAAAACACTTGATAAATTTACCTGCCAAGACAAACCCAGGGACTATATGAACATAATTACGAAGCACTTTTCATACAAATAAATTTAGATCTAAACAACTGGAGAAATATTAACTGCTCATGGGTGGGAAGAACTAATGTAATAAAGATGATAATTTTACCTAACTTAATTTACTTATTCAGTGCCATCCCAATCAAAACTACCAAAGAATTATTTTATAGAGCTGGAAAAAAATTAATAACAAAATTCATCTTTTCCAAAAATTCTAAAATTCATTTCTTCCTTTCTTCATAAGAGGTTTAAAATATCAAGAGAATCAATGAAAAAAGATGTGAAGGAAGGTGACCTAGCAACATCAGATTTTAGACTATACTACAAAGTGGTGGTCATGAAAACACTCTGCAGTCCATGGGCAGCTTATGACCCAGGTCACTTGGGACGTGCCAAAGGATTTCGAGAAGCCACAAAAAAAATGTAAAGGAATTCTAGAGGAAATCCTTTGGCAGGCCACAGATTGTTCAGGCCTATTTTAGTGAATTAGATACACAGTTCACAGTAGTAAATGACCCTAGTAATCTAGTATATGGTAAAGTGAAAGCTCCAACTTTGGGGAACAAGAACTCACTGTTTGACAAAAATTGTTGGGAACCCTGGAAAACAGTTTGACAGAGATTAGGCCAACATTTCATACCACATGCCAAAGTCAAAATGAGCACATCATTTAGATCAAGGGGTAAGTAATAAGTAAATAAGTGTTATAAGTAAAATAGGGGAACTTGGAAAATTTTACCTGTAAGATCTATTATTCAGGAAAAATTTTATGTCCAAATAAGAGACAGATTGTAAAATGCATGTTTGATTACATGAAGTCAAAAAAGGTTTTGCACAAGAGAAACCAATGCAGCCCAAATGAGCAGGAAAGCAGGAAATTGGGGGGAATTTTTATAATATGTTTCTCTGATAAAGGCCTCATTTCTTTAATATATTGGGAACTGAGGCAAATTTGCAAAAATAAAAGCCCTTATTTGACTAAACGAAGGAGTGAAATGCACACTCATTTTGGTATGAAAACCTATCTTACAGTATAAGAAAGTGGGGGAGAAAGAGATATTGTGGGGGGGGGATGATGGAAGGGAGGGCAAAGGGAAGAGGGAGCAATTTGAAGTCAACACTTGGGGAGGGACAGGATCAAAAGACAGAAGAGAAACAATGAGGGGCAGGTTAGGAGGGATGGTAATCCAGTTAGTCTTACACAACACGACTATCAGGGAGGTCATTGGCAAAACTACACAGATATGGCCTATATTGAATTGCCTGCTGTCCCAAAGGGAATGGATGGGGAGGGAGGGATGGGGAGAATTTGGAACTCAAAGTTTTAGGAACAACTGTTTAGTATTGTTGTTGCAACTAGGAAAGAAGACATACAGTTAATGAGGAATAGAAAGTCATCTGGCTCTACAGGACAAAAGAGAAGATGGAGACAAGAGAAGGGAGAGATGACAGAAGAGAGGGCAGATTGGAGATAGGGAAAATTAGATTGCTTGGGGTATTGGGGTGGGGGGAGGGGATAAAAGGGGAGAAAATTTGGAACCCAAAAATTTGTGAAAATGAATGTAAAAATTAAATAAATTAATTAATTAAAAAAAAAAATAAAAGCCCTTTACCTGTTGATAAATGGTCAAATGATATGAAGAGGCAGTTTTCAGAAGAAAAAATAAAACTATTAATACTTACATTTAAAAAAAATGTTCTAAATCACTATTGATTAGAGAAATGAAAATTAAAATAGTTCTGAGGTACACTTCACACTTATCGACTAACATGAAAGTAAAGGAAAATGTTCAAGGCTAGAAGGGATATGGAAAAAATAGGTATACTAATACACAGTGGATGGAGTTATGAACTGGTCTAACCATTCTGGAGAACAGATTTTAACTATATCCAAAGGGCTATAAAATTGTGCATACTCTTTTACTCAACAATACCAATAGTAGATCTATCTTCTAAAGAGATTAAAGGAAAGGGAAAAGGATCTATATGTCCAAAAATATTTATAGAGTCTTTTTGTTCCTGGCAAATAATTGGAAATTGAGATGATGCCCATAGATTTGGGAATGACTTAACAAGTTGTGGTATGTGATTATGATGGAATGCTTTTCTACTCTAGGAAATAATGAATAGGATAGTTTCAGAAAAACCTGGGAAGTTTTGTATGAACTGATGTAAAGTGAAATGAGCAGAACCAGGAGAACCATTGTACTTAGTAAAAGCAATACTGTAGCAATGATCAATCATGAAAAACTTAGCTACTCTGATCAATACAAAAGCCGAAGACACTTCCAGAACACCCATGTTGAAAAATGATATCCACCTTCAAAGACAGAATTGGTGAAATCAAAGTGCAAATTGAAGCACACATTTTTTCATTTTATTTTTCTTGCCTTTACTCATTTATTCATTCATTTATTTATTTGCTTATTCATTCATTCATTTATTTATCCATCCATTTATTTATTTTTTTATTTGTTCGTTTGTTCCTTTGTTTTGCGACGTGTCCAATATGGGAAAAAGTTAAGTTTTACTTCATAATCAATTTTTTTCATAGTGATATTAAATAATCAAAACCAATACTCCCCTTAGATGTAAATTTATCACACTTATGTCATTCACATACTTGCCAGTTTACAATATTGTTAGTATGGATCTAATTGCCCCTCTGAAATATTGTTTCATAGGACATAAAATTTTCATGAAATCAATTATTATCCATTCAAATTCAAGAAATTATCACTGCCCTCGGCATCAACAGACTACTCTTTGTTTGGCAGTCTGGTGATATCTGTGACCCCTTTTCAGAATAATGATTCTAAATCAACAAAATACAAAGGATTACAAAGGAAACCAATTATTTTGAAATAAAGTTGTTAATTTGTTTTATTTTTTAATTTGTTTTCAATTTTCACCATTCACTCCCATAAGTTTTAAATTTTCTCCCCCTTCTTCCCCTCTCCCTCCCCAAGATGGCATACAATCTTATATGGGATCTACACATACATTCCCATTAAACACATTTTCACATTAGTCATGTTGCACAGAAGAATTATAACAAATAGGAGAAACAATGAGAAAACATAACAAAAGAGAAAATAGTCTGCTTCATTCTATGTTCTGACTTCATAGTTCTTTCTCCAGATGTGGATGTCATTTTGCAATATGATTCCTTTGGAAATGTTTTAGATCCTTGCATTACTGAGAAAAGCTAAGCCCATCAAAATCAATCCTTTTGTTACTTTTGTAATGTTCTCCTGGTTCTTCTCACTTCACTCAGCATCATTTCATATGAGCTTTTCCATGTTTTTCTGACTTCTGCCTGTTCATCATTTCTTATAGCACAATAGTATTCCATTACATTCATATACCACAACTTGTTCAACCATTCCCCAATTGATGGGCATTCCGTTGATTTCCAGTTCTTGACCACCACAGAAAGAGTTGCTAAAATATTTTTGTACATGTGGGTTCTTTTCCCATTTTTATGATCTCTTTGGGATATAGCCCTAGAAGCAGTATTGCTGGGTAAAAGGGTATACACATTTTTATAGCCCTTTAAGCATAGTTTCAAATTGCTCTACAGAATGGATGGATCGGCTCATAGCTACACCAACAATGAATTAGTGTTCCAACTCTCCCACATCATTTTCTGTTTTGTTATGTTAACTAATCTGATAGGTGTGGTGTGGTACTTCAAAATTGTTTTGATTTGCATCTCTCTAATCAGTAGTGATTTAGAGTGTTTTATCATACAACTGTATAAAAATTTCTTCCTCTAAAAACTGCCTGTTCATATCCTTTGACCATTTACCAATTGGAGAAAGACTTGAATTATTGTAAATTTGACTTAATTCTCTATATATTTTAGAAATGTGGCCTTTATCACAGACACCAGTTGTAAAAATTCTTTCCCACTTTTCTGCTTCCCTCCTAATCTTGGTTGAATTGGCTTTATTTGTGTAACAACTTTCAATTTAATGTAATCAAAATTATTCATTTTGCATTTCATAATGTTCTCTATCTCTTGTTTGGTCATAAATTCCTCTGTTCTCCATAAATCTGACAAATAAACTATTCTTTGCTCCGTAAGTTTGGCTATGGTATCAACCTTTATACCTCATTCATGTACCCATTTCAACTTTATTCTGGCATACTAAGGCATTGGTCTACGCCCAGCTTCCACTACACTGTTTTCCAGTTTTCCTAGCAGTTTTTGTCAAACAGTGAGTTCTTATCCCAGAAGCTGGGGTGTCAGTATATTTTAAAAACAGATTTAGGGATCCCAGCTTAAGAACCCTAGTTCAAAGGAGACTTTACAACTAACTGGCAGTATGATATTTGATGAGTGGCTTCACATTTAGGGACTCATTGTCCTTCTTTGTAAAAGGAAGGAATTGGAGCAGATCATCTATAAAATCCCTTCTAACTCTAGCATTCTATATTCTTTGATTCTAATTTATTGTAGATAGCTTTTATACTAAGAATGGTCCATCTAATTTTTAATCTAAGATTGTCCCATTGTAATATATCTCAGGGCAAAAACAGACTCATAACTTATCTCCACCCACAAATAATCTTTTTCTCTCCAATATAATCCTGTTGCATCATGGCTTGCTTCAACAAATGTTCAGAGATAATCCTATATTAGAGCCTTTCTCATGATACAAATGGGGAATTTTCTCATTCCTTTAACTCATAGGCCCCAACCATGAAGACTGAGCAGAAGGAGGGCTCCTTTGTTGGAGGCCCTCACCCAGAGGTCACAAGTTATCAGTTCCCCATCTCTGGAAAGTGACCTTCTATGAAATCCTCTATTCCTGAAATGTCACTAATCAATCCTTCCCTTTCCCTTCCCATTCATTCCCATAGCCTAATACAGTGTTTGATACCAGACTAGCACCTAAGAAATGTTCATTGTTTAACTGATACCTCCAAAACAAGATAAGAGATAATATAACATAGTGTTATATTATATTATATATGTTATATTATGTTATTAATATGTTATTTTATGTTTTTATTATAAGTGCCTATTCTGTCACTGCTAGTTCCCTTCTGCCCCATCTTTCTCCATCTCTGCCCTGCGGTACCAGTGATAGTAGAAGCAGCAGATGGGAGAAGCCGTTGACTCCATAAGAGGGGATGAACTGCATCTATCCTGAAGCTACAGCTCTACCATAAATGCTTTTTTCCCCTATGCCATATAAAACACCTATTCTGTAGGCAGGCAGATAGTACAGAAGGTGGAGGCTTGGGCCTGGATTCAGAAAGATATCACAGTGCTGGGTATGTAGTAGGTGCTAGATAAATATTTAATCCCTTCCTCTTCCTTGTCTGTATTCCTTAACGGCATGATATAATACATGATTTGGTTTGAGTTCCTAATTTTTCTCTTTAAAGTCTACTGCATTTAATAGAAGCCTATGATTTAGGATTAGAACTTTATAGCTGGAAGGAACCTTAGAGGCCACATACTCCAACATCATCATCATTCTACTGGTGATCGAACTCACACCTAAAGAACTGATTAGTCCGAGGGTTTGTTCATAGGCAAGAAAATGGCAAAGCTGGAATTTGAACATAGGTCCTCTCCCTCCTGGTCTACCATTCATTCTAGCATGCCATGGGGTCATTCCTTTGGTGAATCTTTCTGATTTTGGAACATTGTCATTGCTCAGGTTTGCCGAGACTACGTCTGGGTTTCCTAAATAGTTCCAGTGTGAAAAATCAAAGTGAGTAATACCCAGTACGTTTGGACAGCAGCATTGGCTTCTCTATAATAATATCTATAAAGGAGGGGGTGTTTGGAGGAGAGTATGAGGGTCTTGGGAAGCTTTTTCCACCACTGTCCTTCTCTGTGTCTCTAACCAAACTTGTGTAAAGGGGGAAAAAAGGAAAAAAAATGTCTCTCAGAAATCCTCTTGAGATTTTGCTTCTGCACAGCATGCCCAAAATTAGACTATGGTTTAAGCTCAAACTGATCAGCTTCTGGCTTTATGTACCAGATTTTTCACACTAATTTCAATAAAATATGGACACAAGTAATTGGCTGAGTTTTTTCATATCCAGCCAAACTCAGTCAGGAAATTTTCTGTTCATCATACCTAAATCAAAGGACACATTCTGATCATTAATCATTTTCAAAGAAAGCTATTGCTTTTTTCTTTCCCATATGTGGGACCAATCTGTCCTTACCCACCTTTACTCTGTCTTCCATATGGAAATAAACCTGTTAATCATATCTTGCTCAGGAGTTTGTGTCTTTCCCTGAAAAGTCTGAGGTTCTTGTCCACACATATATCAAGTGCTTTCTCTTCAGTCTGGCTTCTGACCTCATCATTCAACTGAAACTAATCTTTCCAGAGTTACCAATGATCTGTTAATTGCAAAATCTAATAGACTTTTCTCAGCCTTCATCTTTCTTGACTTCTCTGTAGCTTTTGACACTGTTTTTTTTTTCTTGATACTCCTTTCTCTCTAGGTTTTTGTAATGTTGCTCTCTCCTGGTCTTCCTCTTACCTATCAGACCACTCCTTGGATTCCTCAGCTGAATCTTCATTCATATCATTCCCAATAATAGTAGTTGTCCCCCAAGGCTTTCTCCTAGTCCCCCTTCTCTTCTCTCTCCATAGTACTGCACTTGGCGATCTCCTCAGCTCCCATGGATTTAATTATGATTTCTATGTAGATGATTCTCAGATCCATTTAACCAGTCCTAACCTTTCTCCTATCCTTCAGTCACATATTTCCAAATGCTTATTGGACATCTTTAACTGGATGAATTATAAATATCTTAAACTAAACATGTTGAAAATGACTCTTATTGCCCTCCACAGCAAACCTTCCCTTCTTCCCCACTTCCCTACAGCTGTTGGCACCACCAATCTCTCAGTCCTGAAGGCCCATAACCTAGGTGTCATCTTCAAGTTCTCACTCTCTCACCCCTCCATATCCAACCTGTTGATAAGTTCTATTGATTCTACCCTTGCAAAGTCTCTTATTTATGTCATGCTCTCTCCCTTCCACCATTCTGGTAAAGACTTTCATCATCTCATTCCTGGAATACTGCAGTAGGACTCTTGTCTGGTCTTCTTGTCTCAAGTTTTTCATTCTACTATACCTTCCATTTAGCTACCAAAGTGATCTTCCTAAGCCATATCCTTATATTCAATGAATGCCAATGGTTCCCTATTTCCTCCTCTCTTCAGATTGTAAAAACTTTCATGCTCTGGTCGCTTCCTATCTTCCAGTCTTCTTATAATTGCTTCCCTAGATATATTCTACAACCCAATGACACAATACCTTTGCTACTGACCTCTCTAGAACAAGGCATTCCATCTCCTGATATCGTGTATTTTCACTAACTAACTCTTGTCTAGAATGTTCTCCATGCTTATCTCTGCTGCCTGGGTTCCCTAGATTCTTTCAAGTCTCAACTAAAATTTCATTTTCTGTGATAAGCCTTTCTCAGTCACCCTTAATGCTAGTGCCTTCCTTCTTAAATTACTTCTAATTCACATTATATGTATATTATTTATATGTAGTTGTTTACACAATGTCTCCCCCATTAGATTTGAGCACTTTGAAGTCAGGATCTGTTTTTGCCTTAATTTGTATTCCTACTGCTTAGCACCATGACTGGCATGCAATATGTGATTAATAAATGCATGTTGGCATGACCTGATATGCCCTCAATGCTCCTTTTCTTCAAGTCACATCCTCTCCATTCTTAAAACTCACCTCTACTCTTAACTCATTCTTAGCTACCTTTCTGTCTCTGGTAACTATAACCACTCTCCTGCCAGTCCCAGCAGTTGTGATATAATCTGTGCTTAGTTATAAATTTCATTCAGCTACTTTTTAAATGTAATTTTTATTTTTTCAATTATTAAATATTTTTTCTCCTTCTTATCTCTTGATTTAAAAAAATAAAACCTTGTAACAAATATATATAGTCAAGCAAAAGAAATTCTGTATTGGCTATGTCCAAAAAATAAAGATTTCAGTATGTACCCTGAGTCTCTTCTTGCTTTCACTTTGGTGTCAGGATGAAGGTAAAATGCTGCATCAAGGTCAACCACTATTTATTAAATACTTACTTTGTGTAGTTATAAGTGTTACCATCGTCATTGGTAGAAGGATCCCTCACATATTAACAATCACAGATCTTTGAAGTACTGATATATGTATAAAGTTGCCTATACTAAGCACTGTTAGGGATCCAAGATAACTGAGATATCATCATCCCCAGCACCACCACCGTTACCATCATCATCACCACCATCTCAATCATCATCATTGATAGCATTTATATAACACTTCAAGATTTGCAAAACCCTTTGCACATATAATCTCATTTGATTCTCACAAAAACTCTGTGAGATTAGTGATATTTTTATCCTTATTTTACAGAAGAGGAACCAAAGAACAGAAGGTGAGTTACTTGCCCAGGGTCACATAGCCAGTAAGTATCTGAGGCAGGATTCAAACGTAAATCTTCTCCACTCCAAGTCCAGTGTTCTTTCCATTGCATTCACCTAACAACCTCTGAAGGGCTTATAATGGAGACAAATATTAAAATAATATATACAGATAACCATACTACAGAGCAATGCGAAGGGCAGCATAGCATACTTGATGCTGAGTTGGTCTTGGTGACAGCTACTCAACAGTTTGCTCAACTTCTCAATGCTCTGTGTCCTTGATTCTCAAAATGGGGTCCAAGACCCTTTCAGGAGGTCTTCAAGGTCAAAACTAGAAGTTGTCATTTTGCTTTGGTAGAAGGATTTTTCTCATAAAGGAGGTCCTTATACCAAGCAAAGTCATGGAGGAAATTGAATTTTCATTGGACCTTGAAAGCCAAGCAATATTTCATTAGGTGGAAGTTGGAGATAAAGGAGGTACTTGCCAGACAAAAGAAATTAAGTAGGCAAACATAAAGTGAAAGGAGGTCCATGGAATGTTTGGAAACCTAGTAAAACTTTGGGGACTGGTGAACAGTCTAGTCTGGCTACTGAGAAGTGTTTAGTTAATAGGCTGTAGTCATTTCATTGCATCTGCTGACAGCTAAATATTCCATGAGTAGCGAAGATTGGGAGAGTATATGATTTCTCATTTTATACCAAACCTTCATTTTCTTTTGTCTTCCACCAATAGTAGTAGAGTGGCAGTGGTCTTCAGGGAAACAAACAATACTAAACTGGAAGTCAAGAGACCAGAATTCTGTTCTTCACTATGCCTTTAATGATCTGTGACACTGGACAAGTATTTAACTTCACTGGGCTTCACTTTCTTGATCTGTAAGATGAGAGGTTTGGACTAGATGATCTTTAAGTACCCTTTCAGCTGCACCATGAACCTATGATTCTTTCATCTATTTGTGCTTGTTGTTTCCCCTAGAAAATTAGCCCCTTGAAGGCAGGGCAAAGACTATTTCATTTTTGTCTTTGCCTCACCAGCTCCTTAGCACAGCACCTGTCACTCAAACATTTGTTGAATCATGACAATCCCTATCTTACATACCTATTGCTGTTTTGGTCCCAATCTTCCATCGCATATATGATTTTTGTCTCCTCCAAATCTTTAATATTTACAATGTACCTAGCTGGGTTTTCTTCTCAGACAGAAAAAGACTTAACTGGGAGATTTTTTTAAAAAAATTGTTTTTCAATTCCTCCAGTTCTTGATATGTCATTGCACCAAGACCAAGTATCATATACCTGTTGTATCATCATTGATCATCTAGTTCTCCAACCTCACAACTCATAGCCTCACAAATCTCTTTTCAGAGATTTACTTCACAAACTATTAAGTTGTGAGGAGATATTAAATTCTGATTCAGAAGAACAGGAAAATCCTAGGAATTTGATTCTTTACAACATTTTACTTGCTATTAATTTCTTCCTTTTTTATGAAGTAAAAATATAGCTGGAATATTTATCTCCCTATTCATTACCAAATTCATTAAAATTCTGCTATTTTGGATTGAAGACAGAGAGGTCAGGAACCAGAATCAGCTTGAAATAAGGCAATACTCCCTTGCATTTGTATGATAATTTCTTCTTTAGAAAGTGGTTTGGAGGCAGTAGGATGTAGCAGATCTTGGAAAGTTCTGATCTTGGGATCATCAAATATGGGTTCAGATCATATCTCTGATACACTAGTTGTGTGATAGGGGAGCTACTTAACTTTTATATGTCTTGGGCAATTCTCTACGACTTGCCTTCTAAAATCATAGATGAGTTGCCACATGAATTGATGGAAAGAGTTCCCCATTGACTAATAAGATATTGCTTTGGCATTTAAGTCTAACTAATTCTGTGAGGTTGTTATTATAAATCATAATCATATAAATTAATGTTTAAAGGGTTTGAGGGATCAAACCCCTTCCCTTAAGAGATGAGGAAACTTAGATTGTCAGAGGCTATATTATTTTCCCAAGGTCGTTTTAGTTAATGACAGAGCCAGGACCAGGACTTCCAGCTTCCAATTTAATATTCTTTATAAGGCATAAAATTACATCTAAAAAGTTGCAAAAAAGGCAAGTATCAAGGCATTTCTCCAACTGCATGAATCTTTGAAGTTGAAATGATAATTGGTAAAGACTAGCACCCAGAGAGACAGAAGAGGCTAATTGGCACGTGCAATGAATATTGTAGAGTTAGTCTATGAATTATATGACTTGCCCAAACAGACTGTGACTACCTAGGTAGAAAGACTTATTAACAATATTGCTGCCATAACTATGCCTGCATTTCATGCTTAAATACATGGCAATGGTAGGAGAAGACTGAAAGAATTAGTTATATGTCCTGATTTAGATTACCCAAGTGCCATAATGATAGTATATATTTGTATATACTAAAAACTTTCCCTTTATCTTGGGGCATGTAGATAAGACAGGTTTTCACATCTACTTTTATCTTCTGAGGTGGTAGGGTTAAATTTTTTTTTTTCATTTGACATGATGGCTCCCTAAGGCTGGAAAAAAGAGGTTATATTATATTGGACCACACAGGTCTCCAACTGTAATCTCCAGAGTCCTTCAGTTTTCTTAATGGAATTGAGCTCACACTTACTATATATGAGGAATTAAAAATGCATTTAATTTAATGGTTGAAGATATTAAATTTTAAATAACAGTGGTGGCAGTGAGAATGAAGTGGGAGCTGCCATAACAAAAAGAAAAATAGCAGACACATAGAATGCTTTTTAGTTCTGAAAGGGCTTTCCTTTGACCCTGCACAATGGGCTTCTTACAGTGAATTCTGGATAATTTATTGCTGAAGTGCAGTGGAAATAATGCTAGAATTGGAGTCAGAGCACAAGGACTTTATTCATGTTCCACCTTGAGCCAAGTCACTTGAACTTAGTTTCCTTATCTTTTAAATAAGAAGGTTGGGATATGTGACCTCTCATATCCCTCACAGTTCTTAATCTATGATTGTATGATCCCTCTTCTGGCAGAGATCCCAACTTCTAACATTTCAGTAAGCTTTTTCATTACTTTCTGAAACCAAAATAATTCATCTCCTAGTGGCCAACTTTCTGGTGATGAATCTCCCCAAACACAACTCTTATGATTGTCCAACAGCTAATCCATTTAAAGACTATATTGGAAGTCCTTCTACCTGAATAGGAACTGTTGTGGCTTAAATAGTTGGCAGTGCACTAAAGAAGTGAAGCTCACCTTCATGCTAGGATGAGACATTGGAATAGGATGTTGGTGAAGGAACATAAATATAGTTATCACCATTTTTATATGAAGAAATTGATAGAATTAGATCAGCAGCTGGTAGTGGGAATTGAGTGAACCACACTGACTCTACCTTCTGACTTAAAGAGTTCTGGAGCTACTTCAATTCCCTTTCTATTCAATGATGGGTTTAGTCCAATTGCTGTCTTGTGAGAAAACTTTATTCCATTGTGGGAATTGAGAGAAAACCTTAAATTGCTTGCACTTATCCTTGTGCAGCTGGGAAGCGAGGCCACCTCTCAAGGCTGGCGTAAGACATTTTCTCACAATTATATATTGCTAGCAATCCATATATATTATGTGAAAATTGACCCCATACCGGTTAATCAGTTAGTGTTTCCATGTTTCTTTGATTCCCCTCCTTGGGTGAGGGGAGTGTAACACCTCTTTTTCTGTTTTCAGGCAATTCTACCTATTTACTCTCCTCCCAACAACTGGGAAAGACCCTAATCTTTTCTCCAATTAGAAATCATCCAATTTTGTATCCTGGTTAATTGTTTAGGGCTTGGTTTTAATTTGTTAGACAATTAGCATGCTTTGCTTAATAAATTGATATGCTCAAAGTTCAAAAAATTGTTTCCTCAGTTATTCTATCTTTCACCCACTATCAAACTTGAAGTTCAGAGAAGTTATGTAACTTTTCTGTGGCATATCTCTATTACATAGTTGGTAAGTGCTTGAGTCAGTCTCCAAATTCAGATCTCTTGACTTCGTGTCATTCTTAAACTGCTCTATCATGGCTCTTCTACAGTAGAAAGCAATGAATTGTATTGGAAAGGAAAAGACTATGAAGTAACATCATAGAAAGGGATAAATTGTATTATTGGAGGAATAGGAGCTGGTGAGGGAGAGAAATAAACAGCAATGAGTAGAAGGAGAATTTTCTTTTAATCTCAGGAAGTAAAAAAACATTGTTTATGGTCTATGGTTAATGGATGAAACACCTTGAAGAAGGAGAGAATACTCAACAGAAGAGGATACGTTAAAAGGGTTACAATGAATATAGTCAAAGGTCAATTTTTATACATGGTGCAGTAATCTAGAAGAGATGTATTCATGATGGTCATTATGAAAATCATCAAACTATTTCTTCATTTTATGAAATATGGTTATAAATACTCCTATCATCTTTTTATTACCCAACATTTATTAAGTCACATTTCTGAACATGATACTTTATCAGTTATGCATGAAATTTTTCAGAAGACAGAGAAGACACAATCCCAGGACAGATTTCATATAAAATATTGAAAAGCTAATGCTCCTGGATGTAGTAAGAGTTATACTCAGGAATAATGAGGTTGATCACTGCAACAAGCATTTTGCCTTGATCAATCTGTAGAACAAAATTGGCATTTCCAATGAACCTAGAAATTGCAAAGGAAATGGGATAGTATAAAATGACAGATCCCATATAGAGCTATTCAGTTGGGGTAGGAAAACCCAGTACCAGCATAGAAAGAGGCCAAATCACAGTTTGCAGCTCTTCATCTCCCCATTCTCACACTATCACGTTATTATATTAGGCACATCCTCTTTGCTTTTAAAAGATAAAAAGGCTCAAGTTATCATCGGACTGCTCTCAACATGTGAACTGCATGAGAGGGAAAGCTTGTCTGGGAGCTTGTTGAGAACACTTATTCTATTGGATGAGATGGCTTTTAGTAAATTTCCTGAAGCTGAAGTTCAAAAGTGGAAACTTTTATTTTCTTTGGACATAGTGTTTGTCTCTCTCAGAAGCTTAAGAAAGCTCCAGTGGTTTGGAGATGTGTAACTGCCACTACCTTTCCCTAGGAACGGTACAAGAAATCTTAGTGAACACAGCTTCTTTTTGTAGATTCAATTTATTTTCAGCCCTTTCTGACCCCTTTTCTACCCTTGAGAAGACAAAAGTTACAATCTGTTGTGCATATGAAGTCATGCAAAACATTTCTGCATTAGCTCTGACCATCTTCTCCCCGCCCCCCAAAAAAGACAATGAAAAGAAAGAGGAAAAATATGCTTCAGTCTACACTTGAGTCCATCAATTCTCCATCTGGAGATGGATATCACTATTTTTTTGTCATAAGTCCTTTCAAGTTGTGGAAGATCATTGTACTGATTAAAGTTATTAAGGTGAAGACAGATTCTAATAAGCAAATGATTCAACTCCAAAATTACTTCAACTCCTATTCATTTCATGGTATTAATTGCTTGGTCACATTGGAGTCCCAAGGTGTACTCTCCCTCTGTGGATGTTTCATAGAATAACTAGAAAAAGAAGTCTAGAAGACTGCATTTGATTTCCATAATTTGCTACCAAGAAGCCAAATTCATGACTGTTCTTTTCTTACACATTCAGGCATCATTTGGACATGCCATGTTCTGTTTCTAGCACTACAGTTGGGCATGTCATGGATCCTCAATGAATACTTAATTCATTTTATAAACTATTTAACCCACATATTTTCATGGAACAAATTTAGTTTTTAAATAACGAGCAAGTTCCAAATATATAGCGGAATGTTAGCATGAGATGGCAGAAATAGTATTGGACTATGACCTTCGACCATATTTTTCCATCAGAACTCTATTTTTGTCATCATCAATGAGGAAAACAATATTAGATGATCACTAAGACAATTCCAAGATCCTTTGTCCTATCTCCAAGGTCCCATTCAAACATAACATTTTGAGACTCTGTCACACCAGATTTCATTATTCACCAAATATGGAGCACCTTCATTATGCCAGGTTTATTTGGAAGTTTCTACTGGCTCATCAAACACTTTCTTCTGAATCCCTTGTAATCAGATTTTTGACCTCACCACTTTACCCAAACTGCTTCCTTGAAATTCATAAACTGGTAGATTTGAAGCTTGAAGAAATTTGGGGGTTATTGTGTCCCACCTTTTATTTTATATATGAGGAAATTGAGCCTGAGAGATTAAGTGACTTTCCCAAAATCATATACATAGAAAGCGGCAGAAATGGTCTTTGAGCTCAGTTTATTTATTTCTTCCCTTCTTTCTTTCTTTCTGTTTCTTTTTTCTTCCTATCTTTCTTCCTTCCTTTATTTTCTTTCTTCCCCCCTCCCCACCTCCCTCCACCCCCCACAGAGCATTCTCTCCTTTGCCGTCTCTGTCCTACTTAACTATCATAATATTTAGCACTTGGCCATTCCCTCCCTTCTGGTTTCTTTCTTTCCAGAATTTCCTTTTATCTCTTCTACCTGCTTTGCTGTCTCTGCTTCTAAGTTGGCTAATTTTTCCAAAGTTTGGGAAACCCAAGATTCAGTCTTTGGGTCCCTTCTTTTCTCTTCAGATTAGATATATTCAGTAATTTCAGTAATTCCCATGGCTTCAAATATCTCTTCTACGGAGATGATGTTCAAATCTGACTCTCTAAGAACTATTTTCATTTTCATAAATGCCCCTCCTGCTACTTACAAAACACCTTCATCTTGATGACTCCATTGATACTTCAAACTCAGCATGTCTAAAACAGAACATATTATCCTTTTCCCTTTTACCACCATTCACCTTCACCTATGTGTAGTAGAAGGTTAACTGGTCCTTCATTAATTGATCAGGTAACAACTTCATGTTCTGCCTCTGATACTCAGTATCTATCACATAACTTTCCTGGGCTTCTAATTCCTTATGTGTAGAATAAAGGGGTTAGATAACAAGGTCCTTGAGGCCCTTTCTAGTTCTACATCTATGAGCTTTTAGCATGTGTTCTCATGGTTTTTGTGCCTTTTTATCACACTATTCCCTATGACGGGAATTTCCTCTCTTTTCCTCTTTACGTGTTGAATTTTTATCAGTTCTTTAATGTACAACCTCGATGCAATTTCCAGTGAGAAGTCTTTCTTGATCGACTTTTTCCCATGGCCATCAAAAGTTCCTTGATTTTCTTCCCCTGTGTTGTACTCATTATGTACAATTTTGTAGTCTTATTATCTATCTGTATCTCAAAGTTCTCTATCATGCTGCGAGCTCCATGAAGGGGTGGGGAGGAAAAGCAACTGTTTTAAGTAAACTTTCTCCCTAACATTCACTGGATTGCATTTACTAGACTAAACTTATCAAGTAACAAAAAAAAAGAGGTGAATAGTAGCTTAAGACAATACCAAAAATGTCAAAATATTACATATGAAAGGCCACATAGGTGATATAATGAATAGCTGAATTCAAAGCAGAGAATTGTCACTTTGAGCTGGGCTAAGCTGAGGAGATTTCCCTTATTAGATGATATTTTAACTAGATAATGAATTATGACTAAAATTTGAACAAAGTTAAGTGATTTGAGAATTCCAGAATTAGGGAAAGCACTAAAAATGAGGGAGTGTAAAGCTTCTTCATGGAGTAGACCAATTTGAATAGATTTGAATATTTGTGTAGGGCAGCTAGGTGGCTCAGTGGATAGAGCAGTAAACTTGGAATCAGGAAGACTTATGTTCATGAGTTCAACTCCAGCCTCAGACACTTACTAGTTGTGTGACCCTGGGCAAGTTGCCTAGCCTTATTTGCCTCAGTTTCCTCATTTGTCAAATGAGCTGGAGAAAGAAATAGTAAACCACTCCAGTATCTCTACTAAGTAAACCCCAAAATGTGGTCATGGAGAATCAGATATGGCAGAAAAATGACTGAAAAACAGAAATAATGAACATTTGCACGGAGGAATGTAATGGGAGAAAAGCCTGGAAAACTAGGTCCAGTCCAGCATAACTGGTCAAGAGAACTGAATATCCCACCAAAGAGTTTGGGTTGTATGCTGCTGGCAGCTAATGAAAGAGATTGTTTGTCAGAGAAATAGAACAATCAACGTGATGTTTTAAGAATTAGCCTTGGCAGTGGCATGAAAAATGTATTAGAGAAGGGAGATGCAGAAAACAAGGAATATCGTTTTAGAAGATTATTGTAGTAGCCTAGGTTTAAGGTTCTAAGGAACTGAGCTAATATGGTGGCATTGGAATGCTGCTATTTTAATGAGCTTTCCCTTTGTTTTTATCACCACTGATTCATTGTTGTTTAAGTAGTGTGTAGAAGGTGAAGGTTAATATTTTATTCAACTTGCAAATTAACAAGATGGAAATCAGTTTTATGTTGCCCAACCATTTAACTTCTTTCCACATGTTTCCCCATTAATAAGCAATAAGGAAATAAGGCAGAAATGAAGAAATGCTCACTGGTATTTATAAGAGGTGATTTGAACTTCTTATTTCTAATGGTGTTTTCAACAGAATCTTTTGATTTGTGGTGGTTAAAGGTCTAAGGAGACAAGAGCAAGTTATACAATTGCATAAGAAGGAAAAGAGCTAAAGAAAAGTCACAGACAAGTCATGAGCAGAGACTTACCTGTTAAATTATACTGGGAAATATATTATCATCTGACTATTTGGAACTGAGATTAAAGATATCCCAATAATGAATCTCTTCCTTCTTCAATTCGAGCCAAGAAAGAAGATTGAATTGAAAAACATTAATGGGATTAAGGGGAATAGCTTTCTGTTATGAACAAAGTAGGACCTTTTGGGATGCAAAACTGAGTTTCTCTTTGACAAGTGGTAGGAAGTACACTTCACTGATGTTCAGTTTTGGCCGAGCTAAGAAAACACAATAATTCTGATTGCCTCTAATGCTCACAGACAAGTTAATTCAACAAGACATTTATTAAGTATTTGTAATGGTAATTTAAATGGGAAGATCTTTCCCATTCATTAGTAGGCCTATGTGACTCAGACGGGTCACATGGAAGCCTGAGCCACAGGAGTCTGAGGAGGGAGGAATTTGCTGAATGGGTGGAAGAGGAAGAGACCGAGTTAGAGTAGAGCTGAGAGGAAATTGGCCAGAGTCTAGTCAGAGGTAGGAAGGATTCAGGCAGCTGGCTAGTGTGAGTGGGAGACCTTGTTTGTGATTTTCTTTAAGGGAGCTGCTTTGCTGAAAATCTAGCAAGGGGAAAGCTTGGGGATGGTGTTGTCCTCTGCATTGTTATTGTGCATAGATTTTTGTTACTATGATGGATTGAGTTTTCTGATGTCTGAATGAATGTTTTGGTTCTGTCTTCCATGTGGAGAGTCTGTTGTATTTCATGATTCAGAATTGTGCTGGGATACTCATGGTCACCATAGGTGTTGTGAATATCATGTTGGAGCTACAGTATTTACTGTCAACCATGTACCATGCTAAGCACTGAGGATACAAAGAAAGGAAAAATGATAGTTCCTGCCCCCAGCAAGCTTCCATTTTGGCACATTAAAGGATTTTGGAAGAATAAAGCAGTCAAGCTAAGAAGCCTATACTTCATCTCCTTCAACTTTGCCTTTAGTCATCCCTCCATGTTTGGAGAACTTTTGGAATCTGCATCAAAGCATTGCCTTATAAACTTCTTGAAAATTCCTCAAAAGAGTTGGGTATGTTTAACCTACAGAAAAAAACACTTAAGGTGGCCAGTGAGGGGGGAAATATCTCTACTTTCAAGTACTTGAAAGAATGTCTTGTGGAGGAAAGAATCATATCGTTACCTCTTCCATATTGCCATTTTCCCCATTGCGGTTGTGATATATCACAGGCCAGCATAAATAATTAAATGGGGATTTGTTGGGAATTTTGTGGAAGCCTGAAATGACATGTGACACAGAAAAAGTTTAGAAACTCAGAATACATAAAACACATGTATAATATTAATGTATTTTATATTTTAGCACTATAATAATTCATACTTTTTCTTTGGTAAGGAGGGAGGGCCAAAAAATTTTACTCAGATTTTCCAGATTGTGGGTATACATACCCCTAAGCTCCAAGATATGGCAGGGATAAGTGTATTTGTTCTGTTTGATCTCAGAGGGCAGAACCAGGAGCAAAAGGTGGAAGTTGCAAAAACACCAATAGAGATGTGACATCAGGAAAAACCTGATGACAATAGAAATTGTTGAATTGTTCATTGTTGATGCACTGTCTCAGTGGGTGGTGCCCACTTGGCTTGAAAGTCTTCACACAGAAACTGAATGACCATTAGTGGGGTATGTTATACTAATTATTCCTTTCATTAATAGTTTGGACTAGATGTTTGCCACTGTCAAATAGATTCTGTGATTCTGCAATTATCATTCCCTTTATCATTTATTCATTTATTCCTTTATCATTCCCAATATTGCAAATAACAATCATGTGATTCAGAGAGAAAAGTCTTTTTCTTTCTGGACTTGTGTACTATGAAACTAATGACACATAAAGCAAAATTAGCAAACTAAACTGGAAGAATCAAGATCCTTGAGTATTTGCATGTGCGTAGACCACAATGATTGAGATGTGACTTGGATAAGAAGATAGGTTTTCAGCCAGTTTCTAATACCTCTATAAAATTTTAATTCATTGGTGATAGTTTCATACATATATTTAAGGGTTAATATTTTTGGTGCTTATGATCAAAATTGTTTTCAGTAAAACTGACCTACCTACAGACCTATCACCATTAACTCAGTAAATCAAGTAAAACCTTGAATTTCCAAAATGCAAATTCAGTAGTGCATTTTTCTGTCTCTAAAGGTACTGTAATGGAAACAGAAGCTTATGGTTATCTACTTAAAAAATTAATGTGCTTTACCTTTTCAATTAGAAAAAATAAATATGCCAGCAATTCTGACTTTATGTCAAAAAAATAACCAAAATAATTTAATATATTGTGTCACATTGCTGTTTTCAATAGATCTTTAGGTTAATAAAGTTCTAAAAAGTTCAGGATAAGAAAGAATCCAAAGACATCATGCCCAGAATGCCTGTGTGATTTAGGTAAGAATGAAATGCCAGTATACAAGCACCACTAGGATTTACAAAAGAAAAGGATTTGTTGGGCAGTAGCACCGCCAAGCCATAGACAGAACAATGAATCTAAATCTGGAGAACCTGAGTTAAAATCCTGACCCTGACCTTGGGCAAATCACTGCACTCTTTTAGACCTGTTTCTTCATCTGCAGGAGGAGTAAGACCTAACATGCCATTGTGTTCTAAATGTTGTCATCCTCCTTGTTTGAAGTAAGTGGCAGAGGGGGGGAAGTCATGGTCTCAGTGATATATGGATGCTGAGTATTAGTGGATGGGAGGTTCAGTCTTCTCAGCAATTGGGAACAGGAGCCAGAGGAATGAGCATGCAGGCTCTCTCCACACATGAGAATGGAAGATTGGCACGATGGCAGAAATAAGAACTTATACCATCAAGCAGAGGCCAAGAACCTGAAAATAAGTGAACCCAATGGGAAATAGACTATCCTGTTAGTGACAGTTGAACACAACATCATGTATCAGGTTTGCATGTGCCAGTCATCCCCTCTTCTAGTCGGTAAAGGAGAAATGCTGTCAGACGTTAGGACTCATATAAAATAAACAAAAGCATAAACCAGTGACCAAAACTCTCAAGCTAAGCAAGAGTTTGGGATATAATGTCTATTTTTTCTCTTCTTTAAAAAGAAAGAGTCATTACAGTGGGATACCAATGGAGATATCAGTTTTCTATTGTATTATATTATCATAGACTCATAAGACTTAGGGATAAAAGATACCTTTTATCTTGTCCAAATGCCCTCACTTTACAAATGACAAAAATGAGGTTCAGAGAAATGAACTCTCAGGTTCTTTAACTTGTTCTGTTCCATAGCTGCTATCTACTTCAGAAAGATGGAAAGAAAACGCCCTTGTCCAAAAAGGGAGCATAGAGGAAGCCTCTCCGTCTCTAAGGGTAATAAGAGCTTATAAATCACATAAAGGGTTTTTCAGTGGCACAACCCAGGGCATTTAAGCAGGCAATCACAGTAGCAAATCAGGCAGAAGGAAAAGCTTTTTCACTGTCTTCCTCAGTCTCTGAGTACATTTCATTCCATTTCCTCTTCTGATTACAACCTTTCTTTTGAAAAATGTGTCTACTGGATGTTAATACCCAACCTATTTGCATGCTTGCCTCAGAGTGTTCTCAAGGCCAAAAAAAAAATTAGCAAAAGGAAAATAGGGAGAAACAGATATCTACTCTTGTATCTATAAATTAGGCAGGATAGAAAATAGCTCTGAATGATTCATTTATCTAAGACTCTTTAAACTGCCACAGGAAGGGGGAGTAACATAAAAATAAGTTTATCCCTTGAACAGCATAAAATCACCACCCCGTAATTAGTATGTATTCAGTATAATTCTTCTATAATGCCAGAAAAACTAGGTTTTTTTTTTTCTTTAATCAGCATAGGAAATCAGTTAGAAGGCAATGGCCTCCTAGTCTGAGTTGTGACCATACGGAGCATTATATAACCACCTGGAATCATGGCTGCTTCTGATTAGCAAAATTAACTGTCTTGCCTGTCACAAAATCACAGAATTTCAGAACTGAAAGAGCCCCCAAGATTCATTTAGTTCAGCACTTCCTTCTTGAAGGTGGCCCATCTGAAACATATACGTATATACATTTTTCATTTAGGTGGATATTGTCTTAGAGATGGTTCCTTCTATCTGAGAAATACTCTTACTATTAGAAAAGACACTATATCTACCAAGTGGATGGAAATGCATCCATCTCTAACCTAAGTTCATAACATTTCCACTACAAAAGAATGATAAGCCTAAAATTTGACCCTGCTACTTACTGACTGGGTCACCATAGGCAAGTGATTTAACTTTTCTGAGTCTCACTTGCTAAATGATTGGTTTTGCCAATTATATTCTAAAGCACTTTCTACTTCTAAATGCTCTAATCTGATGACTTGTATTTTTAGTTCCAAATTTTTTTCAGGTGATTTAGTGTGGGAGAGGTGGGGGGAGAGAGAGAGAGGGAGGGAGGAAGGGAGAGGAGGAGGAGAAAGGAAGGAGAAGGAGAAGGACAGTATCCTAGTTTTAGCTCTGACATTCAGTAGCTGTGTGACTATGGCAAATCATTGCTCCTTACTTGACAGCAGTTTCCTTCTCTGTAAAATAAAGGGGTTCAATCACTTCCTAGGGGAGAGCTTGCCTCACGTTGATGACT
Source organism: Bettongia penicillata ogilbyi (assembly GCA_023548195.1). NCBI lineage: Eukaryota > Metazoa > Chordata > Mammalia > Diprotodontia > Potoroidae > Bettongia > Bettongia penicillata. Next base: position 3,398,632 of record JAJHZJ010000709.1, on the reverse strand, counting down.
GAATAAGTACTCTTAAATTTTTCTTTGTGTATATACATCTTAACTCCTCCATTAGATCCTAGATGGCTCCTTATTATCTTACTTTGTACCCTCTTACATTACCCAAGAATCTAATTATACATGACATTTAGATAGGGTGCTTCACAATTTATGAAGCATTTGTTTTGTACCTTCAGTACCCTCTATATTTTATTTGTTTTATATCTTTAGTGTTCTCTGAGTCTATTAATACACCACATTAAGATAGAGTGCATTACAGTGTAGGAGGTTTTTTCCATACAATAGTGTGAGGTAAATTAATGTATTATCTCTATTTTAAAGATGAGAAAACTGGCACAGTAACATTTAATAAATGTTTAATGGAATAGGCAAGGAAGAAAAGGAGCTTTTTTCAGGCATCCTTTTCCATTAATTATCATATATCAAATGTTTTAACTTTTTCAAATAGTCTGCCCCCATTTTAGCTTAATTCAATAACTAAATTGGAAGCCCTATTAAGAGGCCAAGGTCTTCCAGTAAATCCAGGGCCATCTCTAGTCCTCCTGATTCATGTATTGCTACCGGACTCAGATGGTTCTAGAGGAGAGAGTGAAGCTGGTGACTTTGCACAGCCCTGCCTCTCTTAATTCATTAGCAAGTCAGGACACCACATTGCTGATGTCATTGGCACTCTTTGAGAATGAAGGACAAACAACAATTATGGGAGTCATTTTGGTCCACTATCTAAAAAGAAATGACAAATAAGATGCTTTCAGAAAAAAAAAAACCTGGAAAGACTTACATGAACTGATACAAAGTGAAGTGAACAGAACCAGAAAAACATTGTACACAGTAACTGCAAAGTTGCATGATGATCAACTGTGAATGACTTAGCTATTCTCAGCAATGCAAACATCTAAGGTAATTCCAAAAGACTTAATGGTGAAAAATATTATCCACCTTCAGAGAATGAACTGATGGAGTCTGAATGCAGATCAAGCCGTATTTTTAAATTTTATTTTTCTGGAGGGTTTTTGGTCTGTTTTCTTTCACAACATGACTAATATTGAAATATATTTTGCATGACTGCACATGTATAACCTATATCAAATTGCTTGCCTTCTCAATGAAAGGGGGAGCACAGGGAGGGAGGGAGAGAATTTGAAATTCAATTTTTTTTAAAAAAATGAACTAGAAATTTTTACATGTAATAAAAATAAAATATAAAAAAAAAAATCTTTCATTCACAATCCTTCTCCTCATTACCAAGAACTGTTTTAGAACTAAGTTCCTCATTAAGTCATAGAGGTCTGTCATTGATACACAATTTGGTGCCTCCTCTGCTTCAGACAGTACCCCCTCTTCCCCCAGATAATTTTGTATTTTACTTGGTATATGTTTTTAAGTTTCTTTAGTGAATCAATTCTCCCTTGTTGCTTAATAAATGCTTATTGAGTGAGATGGAATTGGATTTCAATGTCTGCTGTCATGGGTCCTCTCTAGTATTCCATTAATAGGGTCGTGTTTTCCTTCCCCAACCTCTTGGGAGTCAACAAGCAAACTCCCCTTCCACACACTACCACCTAACTAGAATTAATATGCAACTGCCCTCCAACCCCACTTGGAAGAATTGACCTGTAGATAGAGACATGACCACTCAAGTCCACCAGAATAGCAGGGGTCCCCAGTAGGGCACCTTTTCTTTTAACAATCTTCCAACTTTTAAGTAATAACTTAACAATGAAGTCATCATGATGTACTCAAATGTTTGATACTAAAATATAAAGAATATGGCTTGTGTTTAGACTTTTTTAAGTATTAATTTTTACTCTTTAAGATGATAGTCTTACCCTAAATTAAATTAAAGAAAATAACTATGCCAGTTTTTCTCCCTCCTCTCTTTGTTTAATAAACTATCCATAGGGCACTATTTATAGTGCACCTCAAACATCAACAATGTAAGTTAAAAGCTAACAGCTGAACTTGTTATAGACACAATTCTCTCCTACCCTGATGAAAGGTAAGATTTATTGACCCTGTCAGAACATAGGACCCATGCTGCTTCTATCTGTGAACTGTTTTTAGAAATGTTCTTTCAAAATTCAGGAACCTTTCAAAACATAAATGAATCAATCTTCCCAAACCCCTAATATCTGTGTAAACTTGACCATCCAGTATTCACTGTGTGAGAATTACAAACTTTTGGGGAATACTTACCTAGAAATGGCTGTGCAATTTAGGTCTCTAGCACCTTGTTAACTTAAAAAGTTATACATTCAAAGGGCTTCCATCTTCGGTGTCCATAACATTCTTTGCAGAATAAGCAGATAGAACTTTAGGACATATGGGGATATTGTCCTCTTCAAGTCATCATTTTCCTTTGGAAAGTATGGGATGCTTTCTTCCCCTAGTTAGTAAATCTCCTGTAGAAGGGATTCAAAGGAGGCGCATGACTCAAGTCCACATATCCTTGTCCTCCTCTACTTTCTGTTAGTTTCCTTTCCCTCTACCCTTTCCCATTCTTTTATTTTAAATTTATTTATTTACTTCTAGTTTTCAACATTCATTTCCACAAAATTTTGAGTTCCAAATTTTCTCCCCATCTCTCTACTCCACCCACCCCAAAACAGTGTGTGTTCTGATTACCACTTCCCCAATCTGTCCTCTTTTCTTTCACACTCCTACATTCTTTTATCCCAATCCTATCTATGTTCTTGTATTGCAGGATGGATTTCTGTACCCCTGTATAGAACTGCACATCCTATTTCCCAGTTGCATGTTAAAACACTTTTTAACATTCATTTTTAAAACTTCTGAGTTCCAACTTCTCTCCCTACCTCCCTCCCCACCTATCCTCACTAAGAAGGCAGTTCAATATAGGTTATACACATGTAACTATGCAAAATACTTCCATAACAATCATATTGTGAAAGACTTAGTATATTTCCCTCCATCCTATCCTGTCCTCTCTTTTATTCTGTTCTCTTTTTTGACCCTATCCCTCCTCAAATATGCTTATTTTCAATTACCCCCTCTTCTCATTTGCCCTCCTTTCTATCATCTCCCCCACACTCTCATCTCTTTCTCTTATACTTTCCTGTAGTATAAGACAGATTTTCATACCAAATTTAGTGTGCCTGTTATTCTGCCTTTAAGCCAAATGCAATGAGAGTAAGGTTCACTCTTTCCCCCTCACATTCCACCTCTTTTCCTGAATTGAGAAAGCTGTAAATGCCTCTTTTTGGTGAGATAATTTGCCATACTCTATTTCTCACTTTCTCCTTCCAATATATTCCTTTCTCACCCCTTAGTTTTATTTTTTTAGATATCATCCCTTCCTATTCCTGTGCTCTGCCTATATGTATATAATCCCTCCAACTACCCTAATACTGAGAAAAGTATCGAGTTACAAATACTATCTTTTCAAAAAGGAATGTAAACAGTTCAACTTGAGTAAATCCCTTATGATTTCTCTTTCCTGTTTACCTTTTCATGCTTTTCTTGAGTCTAGTATTTAAAAGTTAAATTTTCTATTCAGCTCTGGCATTTTCATCAAGAATACTTGAAAGTCCTCTATTTTATTGAATGTCAATTTTCCCCTGAAGTATTATACTCAGTTTTACTGGGTAGGTAATTCTTGGTTTTAATCCTAGCTCCTTTGACCTCCAGAATATCATAAGCCAAGCAGTTTGATCCCTTAATGTAGAAGCTGCTAAATCTTGTGTTATACTGATTGTGTTTCCATAATACTTGAAGTGTTTCTTTCTGGATGCTTGCAATATTTGCTCCTTGACCTGGGAGCTCTGGAATTTGGTTACAATATTGCTAGGAGTTTTCCTTTTGGTATCTCTTTCAGGGGGTGATCAGTGAATTCTTTCAATATCCATTTTACCATCTGGTTCTAGAATATCAGGGCAGTTTTCCTTGATAATTTTTTGAAAAATATCTAGTCTCTTTTTTTGATTATGGCTTTTAGGTAGTCCAATAATTTTTAAATTGTTCTTCCTGGATCTATTTTCCAGGTAAGTTGTTTTTTCCAATGAGATATTTCACATTTTCTGCTATTTTTTTCATTCCTTTGGTTTTGCATTATAATTTCTTTATTTTTCATAAAGTCATTAGTTTCCATGTGCTCCATTCTAATCTTTAAGGAATTATTTTTTTCAGTGAGCTTTTGGACTACCTTTTTCATCTGGTCAGTTCTGCTTTTTTAAAGCATTCTTCTCTTCATTGGTTTTTTTGGATCTCTTTTGCCATTTGGGTTAGTTTATTTTTTAAAATGTTATTTTCTTCAACATTTTTTGTCTCCTTCAGCATGATTTTTTCATACTTTTCTTGCATCACTCTCATTTCTGTTCCCAACTTTTGTTCTACATTGCTCACTTGATTTTCAAAATCCTTTTTGAGCTCTTTCATGGTCTGAGACCAATTCATATTTTCTTGGAGGCTTTGAATGTAGGAGCTTTGACTTTGTTGTCTCCTTCTGGTTATATGTATTGATCTTCCTTTTCAGCAAAGTAAGATTCTATAGTATGATTCTTTTTCCAGTTTTTGCTCATTTCCCCAGCTATTTACTTGATTTTTTAACTCTTTGTCCAAGTAGTTCTCTGCTTCTAGTGCAGGTAGGGGATGTACTGTCAGCTGTTCAATCCCCCCCACAATCTGTGGGTCTAGAGCTCCAGAAACAGTAGATGCCTCTGTCCCTGCTGCTACTGCCAAAGGCTTCTCTTCCACAGGCTCCTCCACTCCCTCCATCACCCTGGGGCTGGGGCCCTACCACTCTACTATCTAACACAGGTCCCACAGGTTTTCTCCAGTCACTATCCAATTTGTCCTCAGTCTTTTGGAAAATGTCACAGATGCTCAAGAACCAGTACCTGAAAGGCCTGCTCTGTGCTGATGTGGCCCAAACTGGACTGTGCTCTGTTTCCAGTGTGGTGCAATAGACACTTCCTAGCAACCTTCCAGGCTGTCTGGGGTTAGAGATTTGCTTCACTCCATCATTCTGTGAGTTTTACAGCTGCAGAATTTGTTTAGAGTCATTTTTTACAGGTATTATTTACAGATGTTTGTGGGGAGAGCACTACAAAGTCTGTGCTATTACTCTGGCATCTTGACCCCGCCCTTCTTTCCTATTCTTTCTGTGGCTAAAGTGTTCAATGCCCCTCCTCCCTTTTCTAAAAAAGTTTTTTTTTTTTTACTTTCACTTCATCACAGTCATTTCTAGATGTAACCACACTTCTCTTCTCCCCATCTGCTACTGAAAATGAGCTCTCTCATTTAACAAAGTAAAATAGTTAAGCAAAAATTACTGATAAAGTTGTCCCACTTGACTCTGTATGCAACCTTCTGCTCTCATGGCCCCTTGTTTCTCTACCAAGAGAAAGGAGCTAAGTTTCTTTTTCTCTTCTGGGACCATTATTGTTTGTTTTTAAAATTTTAAATTATGCAAAGTTTGTCTTCCTGTAAGTGATCTTTTTATCTGCATTGCTGTAATCATGGTATTGTGTTTCTATTTCTGCTTATTTTATTCCAAATAAGTTCAAACAAATCTTTCCTCAACATACATCTTAACCAAGTATATCAAAGCACTTTAATCCTTTGATGTTTAACATGATATAGTATAATTTGGGATGAAAGGACTTTGGTTGAGACCCAGTTCTACCAATTATCCATATGGTCTTCAGTTTTCTCGTATTTTAGGTGAGCATAATCAATGACCCCTCTTGGTTTTGGAGAATAGATGATAAAATGTATTTCTTTCCTATCAGTAAAAGATAGGGTCTGGAGGACTACAATGACAGAATGATGCATACACCAACCAATAGGGTAATTTTGTAGGTTATTTTGCTCAACTACTTTCCTTTTTGATGAAGAAAAATTCAACCAAGTAGAGCATAATGGGAAATGACTGTGGTATTTAAAAAACAGACAGCAATACAACTCTAAAAAATGAAAGAACACAAAATGGACATAGTCTTATTTGTGCTACCTAACTTATGGGTTCATGGTGAAGAAAGTGTTACGTAAACTTTAAAGTATTTTATTAATGGGAGTTGTTTTTGTCATTATCATGCTCATGACATGACAAGTCTATTGAACATTTATAGCAAATACAAGACTCAGGTTGCTTTCTTAACTCTCTGGTGATTGATACTTTTATGCCCCAAACTACACCAAGCTAAGTTCTTCCTGGGCATTGCTACTACTTCTCTTGTAGCTCTTTCCACTCCTAAAAAAAGGTGTCCCTGAAACTCTAAACTGAGAAAACAGATGAAATAGAATGATTCTTCACATTAAAAAAGTGATTCTTTATCAAAGAAACTCATGCAACTCAGTTGAATTAGACATTTATAAAATATTAACTCTTCTAGGACACTGTGTTAGGCACTACTCCAAATCTTTTGTTCTAGTAAATTTAAAACAAAATTTCATTAACAAAAAATCATTTTCAAGAACACTACTATTCCATCAAAGTAAGAAAAATAAAACTCTCAAGTCACATGTCACTTTGAGAGCCACGGAATGTATAGTTAAAAGTGTTTTGGATTTATAACCAAATGGTTTAGAAATAAAGTCCTGGCTTTTGTGTTCCCTAGTTTTGTGACTATCATTTTAATTCTCTGTGATCCATCCCCCTTCTTTGTAGTCCTGGGACCCGTAGGTACCAAGGCACTTCCTAGGTTTAATGTACTGCCTTGGTTCATCAGCTATTCAAAACCTTGTCTCAAGGCCCCACTAATAAATTTCTTTGAATTACCATACAAGATACAAAAGAATCTTAAGATCAAAATCATTGAATTAAAACAATATAGCAAGGTAAATAACAAGGAATCAAATCAGGTAATAAATGTTCACCATATCTATATATATATGAATGACTACCATTATATGAACAATAATCTGATAATCACATTCCTTTGTTTCCTGTTATCTCTAAAAATGGCAAAAAAAAAATCCAGTTTAAATTTATTTCATAAGTGGTGAAAATTAGAGTCTGAGGTATCTGTTTGCCTCTTTTGTTTCTTTCCCTTCAGGCTCAGTGAACAGACCAGAGAGTGCTCACATGCAGAGCGGTCATTTGGAGGTGGTGTGTGGACTTGGAAGAGGAAGACAGTAGCCATGTGGAGAAAGGGTGGCAAGGATCGGATTGGAGCAATGTTAAGAGCCTTGGGTGTGAGCAGATGGCCTATGTGAATTGGGGCTTTTCCATCTGCTTGCACCTGAGGCCCTCATGCTGCCCCATTTGGGGACATGCAATGGTTTTGCCTTTCTCCCAAGCACCTGAGGTCTACTATCTGCCATGCCACACTACTTTTCTTCCTTCCTTTCAAAGTCTATGACCACTTGACTCAATCCTGTATGCAAACAAAAGATACCAGAAGAGCTTCAATTCCTAGAGCCTTCTGCAACGTGGGAAACAGAACTTGTATCATAACTGGGCAGTGAAGGGTGCAATGCAAAGCTTGAATTACTAGCAGAAGAATGTTCTGCCCCTATTACATTCTCCCCTCCAAAATGGGAGTGAATATCCTTTTTTTTTGTTATCTATACTACATAGTTGTTGTGAGAAAAGCGTGTAAATATAAAATGTAATGTGTGTCTATATATAAAGAGCATGAAATTATATCTAAAGCATGTGATCCACAATAAATTATAAATCCTTACATAAATGTGAGTTATTGTCATTTTAACTTCTTAATTTCGATCAAACAACCAATCAACAAGCATTTTTTAAACATCTTACTGCAAGGAGCATCAAGCACAAAGAAGCAAACCACTCCTCTAAGTGAGGAATTCAGATTCTAATGGGAAAAACAAGAGGAGTCGATATTTGACTTATAGGATATGCCAATAAATTTCATTTTATAGAATCACAGAATATTAGGGCTACAAGGAGCCTTAGACAATATCAAACTGAATTCAACAGACATTTATTTATTTAGTTCAATCCCTTAGAAACTGAGGATCCAAGACATGAAGTGACTTCTTTAGGGCACACCACTATGGGATGGAAGAGCTAAGATTTCAAAGCAGTTTTTATAGCTTCAATCTCCAGTTTTTACAGCTTCAACCATGACATATTTGCAGCAGCAAAGACAATATTGTTGAGGTGTTTGCTCCCGATGTTTCTGGAACCAACTGCTTTTTAATACCAAACTAGGAAAAATGTCAAAGATTTATGAATACTGTTTGTAAAATCCCTAGACTTCTGATTATTCCTAACACTTTCAAACTCATTAAAAATAATTCAATTTTAACTTTGTATGTAACACTTTGCTAGACACTAATTCCAACCCTCATGGAGCTTTCGGTGCAGAATATATAAACAGTTACAACATTAGGTAGAATATACAGGAGAGACTTTGAGTACCAATTAGCAGTTTATAAATATAATAATAACATACTTTACTATGGTATGATAATAATCAACATATATATTTTATAAGGTTTGTAAAGCTAGTTATGAGCTCTTTTTTATAGATTATCTGATTCAGGCTTGCTTGACAGCTCCTGAACTAAGTACTACAAAATATTGTTATAGGTGGCACAGTGGATAGAGCACTGGCTCTAGAATCATGAGGACCTGAGTTCAAACTCAGCCTCAGACATTTGACACTCACTAACTGTGTGACCCTGGGTAAGTCACTTAACTCCAATTTCTCTACAAACACACACACATACGTATGTGTGTGTATATGTATATATAATACATATACTAATTTTTCAGATGAACAAAGATTGAAAAGGACATTTAAGTGTTTACCATGTGCAAAGTACTAGCTAAGCACTAGGGATACAAATAGGAAAGTTAGATATTCCCTCACATTTTAATGGAGGAAACAATACATACAGAAGAATTCAGTTACGAATCTGACGGAAAAGTGCCATGGTATTTAAGGGGCAGCAGCAAAGCAGATGGTAATGCTTCTTTAATCTTATTTCCACTGATAAAATAATATCAGTTCCTGATGTGGAACCATTTGAAAATAGCAAGAATTTGGTGGGAAGAATTTTTCTGGGATTTTAGTAACTTTGTAACACCTCAAGGAATGCTATACCTTCACTTGAATTGCTTCCTGGGATGATGACTGGGAATGATGGTGAGAAACCTGAGACTCAGCAAAGTTGAATGACTTGCCCAAGGTCACCAAGCTAGTGTTAGAAGCAAGATTCACATCCAGGTCTGCCTGGCATCTCCTATGCCATGCTGCCCTTCATGTAAATAGCAGCCTTTGTTTAGAGATCTTCCTATTATCTGTCAGCCCAGGTAAACTATGGGTAGGAGTGGGAAATGGGGAGGGACTACATGCCTCCATCTGAAGCACTGTCTGCATATAGTAGAGGTCTGCAAAAAAATAGAGACTTCATCTTTGCTTGGATCCATTAATGTTTAAAATTAGCTCTGCTGAGTCCCTGCTGAGTATGTGTGGGATAAACTCATCCCACTTTTCCAAGGCAACATGATCTACATCTCTCTGAATATTAATGTTGGACCACTCACCGCCCAACTGCTCCCAGCCTTAATAAGAAACTAAGCAGTCATCTACTGGGTCTAGGAATGAATCATAGGATCATAAGAGTTCAAATTAGAAGGGACATTAGAGATCACCAACTTCCTCTTTTCTCTCTGGCCTATAGTGTCCTGCAAGAGAAGTGGTGTCCAACTAAGGTCCTATTGTTATTTTCATAAATATATTTTTTCCCACTTAAATGCAAATTAGCACTCAAAACTGAGTGCCACAAATAGTATGCAAATCAGTTTGAGTTTGGGTTACAGTGTATTTTTTAAAGCAGAACTCATTTGCTCGTAAGCCAGAAAGGTATTTTTCAAGGTGAGGATCCATTTCTGAATTACATAAGGTAAAGGTCAAAAATAGATATCAGAGCAGGGAAAAGGGAGGCTGAACCTGGGCCTTTAGAACCAGGAGAAAGGAGACTGTGACTGTCTGCATTATAGTCAGAAAGAGACCTCAAAAATGAGTGAAAGGGAGCCTGTGAATGTGACCCCAGATCAGCATGAAGTGAGACTTTCTACAATGAGTTCAGGGAAGAGATTGTAAAAGTGGGACTCTGGCTTTTTGCCTGTTTACTTCCAGAGGAGAAAGAAAAGAAGAAAAGCATTTGCCCACAGACCCCAGATTAGTGACTGAACTTAGAGAAACTTCTGCCATTCTTGGGATAAAGACCTCTGACCTTTCTAAAGCAGTACAATATAACCTCACTTAGGAGGTTTAGGAGGTGGGCTGAGCCTGAAACTGAAATTATGGAACATGGTGGCTGCCATCAATGTGGAAGAGGAAACCTGTGGAGGAGAGGAAGAGGCTGTCGTGGCAGAGGATTGGCAGGAGAGCAGTTCTCCAGACTGACCTACCTAGCTAAGATACCAAGCTCTATGAGCAGCTAATCCCGTCCAATTGAGCAACTCACTTTGGCAAAGGACCAACATAGTGCCTCGTATAAAGAGAATCTCTGAGAAACAGAAAGGATACTGAAAGCCCATGATTTCAGGGCTATTTCTCTGGTTATACATGTTCCCCATATTGTGACCCATTATCATGTTACTTTAAGTTTGTGCCCACCTCTAGCTATGGATGCTATGTACATTGGTGAGAGATTGCCCCTCATATGTATACTAAGACAATTAAGGAAGTAAAAACCTCTCAAGTAAATATTGTAAGACAAATGAAATTGAACCAATACCTGGTGAAATAGCATAGAACTGCAGGAAGATATTCCAGAATGTTGGAAGGAAGAAATGAGAAGTAATTAGGAGGAAACAAATGGAAAAATTTGTGATCTGCCCAACAGAAACTGACAGAATAGAAAATCTGGACTCCACAGTGGTGATTCTCTGCTAGAAAGCATCTAGACCAGTAATTCTCTAAGGCTGTACTCTGGTTCACTAGGTGTGCCACAAACTGTGTAGAACTAGTAATCATATGCATATGCCCAAGTCTCCCCCAGTTTTATGGAATTTACTCTTGTTATCCTATGCCAGGGTCTCTCAAAAACTCTCTGTATTTCATGTGCAAAATAGTTAGTAAATGAACTGCCTGGAAGAAGGAACTTATCTAAATTGTGAAAACCATGATTACTGTAAAACATCCTTTGCCTTAGGGTCTAGTGAGCTCTAAGTAAAGCATTGGCATCTTTGCTGCATAACCCATTTCTTCCAGACGTTCAGCTCTCTACATCTAAGCAAACTGAAGGGAGAATTTTCAGATTATCTTCAAAAGCTTCAGTAGTAGCCATTGTTTTATTACAACTTAGTAAAACCAGGTTTACTATAGGAACCTAGATGAAAGTGAGTTAAAAGATTCTGGAGTAAAAGGAAGAAAACCTTTAGGAACCACAGAGTGGAAGACCCGCCCTCCCAGGTGCACCCAGACACTCAGCCGCAGCAGTTGTCCCCATTCCAATGTCTGAAAGCCAGACCCTCCTTTCAGAATCAGGGCTTTGCTTGCTGGGATGCATGCCATGCATTCCTGCTGAACGCCAAGACCAGGAATTGACTGCTTCCTCCCATCACAAGGGGCTTTGTTTGTTCTATGGGCCCCACAGGGTGCACTCCAAAGAGAAGTCTACAGGAGAAGATGTCACTTCTCCCTGGTGTATCTACACCCAACAGTGAGCTGGCACAGGAAAGGTACTTGTGATGTCTTAATTCAGGATGAAAGCTGCAGTACCCCAGAGGTGACTTCCTGAGGTTTCTTTCACGTGGGAGGGAGAATCCTACCCAGGTGCTCACTTGGCTTTGATCCTTCCCTAGGGTCAGTTACATGCTCTTTCTTCCCTTTGCTCCAAGAGCCAGAATTCTAGCCATGCCTTGTTAACCTTCCCTGCTACAAAGGAACCACTAACTGGAATTGTTGTTTGCTTCGTTGTCCTTGTGGACAACGTTCCCTTTCTGGAGTAAAAGGAAGAAAACCTGTAGGAACCACAGAGTGAAAGACCCGCCCTCCCAGATGTACCCGGACACTCAGCCACAAATGTTGTCCCCATTCCAATATCTCAAAGACAGACCCTTCTTTTAGAATCAGGGCTTTGCTTGCTGGGATGCATGCCACATATTCCTATTGAATGTCCTTCGTTCCCTTTCAAGGGAAATCTGATTATCAGGATGTAGCCTGATGCCTTAGCCAAGCTAGCTGGATAGCCTTGGGATCAGAAGGCAGAGTATGGAAGGGCTCTATATTTACAGACTGTTTACAGTTCAGCATCTTTAAAATCTCTCTGCATTGATTTCCTCTCACTGTCACCTATGCCCTATACTGACAAGTCAATTTCAAGGAGAAAAATCTTTATTTCCCTGGTGCTTAATATGGTTCCCCATTGTGGATTAACAATGCTCAGTTTCCTAGTGAAGCTTTAACTTTAAGTTCACCTTTCAAGACCTAGCTAAAGAATTCTGAATTACCTGCTATTCAGTATTTTATAATTATCTTGTTAGGGGCACAAGGACAGCAAAGGAAATTAACTCCTTATTAGTACATCAGATCTTAAAGAACACTCAAAAACTTAAGACAAGTAGGTAATAGGGTAGCCAATCAATCACCAAACATTTATTAAGTACCTACTGTGTTCCAGGTGCTGACAGTTGAAGGAGTCGAAAAGTAGAGACTAGGGCCATAGCCAATCAATCAAGTTATTTATCAGTACCTACTTTGTGCCAGTCACTGAGCAAAGCATTGGAAATGCACGTACAACGGATGAAATAATCCCTATCACAAAGACCTTATATCCTAACGGAGAAGAAACAAGGCCAAATAAAAATGTATACACTAGAAATATGTAAGTAATAAATATAAATATATACAAAGCCTACAGAAGTGTATAGAGAAGCATGAAAAGAGCAGTATGAACTGATGCAAAATGAAGTAAGCAGAGTCAAGAAAGCAATATACCTAGTAACTACCACAATGTCAATGAAAACAACAACAGCACACCAAAAACTCAGAAGTAAATATAACAAAATTATAAAGATCAAACAGGTCTCAGATGTGAAAACTCAGAAGTAAATATAACAAAATTATAAAGATCAAACAGGTCTCAGATGTGAAGGCAAACCCCCAACATACTCCTTTTTGGAAGTGGACGGAAATGTTTTCAGATTTTCTCAATGCATCCTTCATTTCCACTGACTTTTTTCCTCTCAGAAAAATACTATTTGTCAACATAGTATGGCTTTCATGAGGGTGGGAGGGAGGGGAGGAGGGATTCATAGGACACTAATAAAAGAAGTTTATGTTTTATTTTAGAGGCAATAGTGAGCCATTGGAATTGATAGATTAGCTTTAGCTCATTTTTATATACCACTTTATTGTTTATAAGGTATTTTCCTCATGCCAATTCTATGAGGTCAGTCATAGAGGTCCCATGTCATAGAACAGGGAGTTGACTTGTGAATTTGTTGATTTAAGGAACTTTCAAATGAAGACAGTCCCTTTACCAATGTGGGCACCTTCTCTTCATCTTAAAGAGTTGCTTAGGACACTGAGAGTTCCAGGGTTAACATAGCCAGTACATGTCAGAGGTGGGTTTCCATTCAGGTCTTCTTGAAACTCAGGCCAGTTTTATCTATCTTCCTTATATCTTCTTATACGCCTATCCCCACTTAAGTGAGAAGGAAATTGAAAAGTGAATGAGATAAAAAGAAGCAACCTGCCCAAGGTCGTACAGCTAGAAAGTGCTAGAGCCAAGATATATATCCAAGTCTCTAATTCTAAAGTCATAGCTATTTCTGCTCTTAAGTTATTTCACCCCATTTGAATCCTGAATCTTCATTAGTAAAATAAAGGAAGTTGAATTAGTTTCTCTTAAGGTATCCTGAAGCTTTAAATTTCTATGATTCTAAGATATATGGTTTCAAAGATATCTACTTCAGTGTCTTCTAGGAATGTTACAATTCTTTCTAGAATATCAAGAGTAGATCATTTTAATAGACTGTCTTTTATAATCCTACAAGAGTTCAGGGTGCTAGAGTTGCTTGTTAGGCACCTTAGAAAAATTCCATTATTACTAAGTTCAATCATAATAACAACATTATCTTTAGGAGACTTCGAAGTTTATAATATTCTTTCATAACTCTGTGAGGAAGGAAGTGCAAAGTTTTAAGATTTCCATTTCAGGATGAGGAAATTGAGTCTTGGAGACACTACCTATCTCTCATGGTCACGCAGCAGTCAGATCTGACCCCAAGACACTAAATGCCAAGTCCAGCACTCATTCTGCCATGTCATGCAATCACCTTGGTGTCATGGGGAAAGCCCTACATACATTGCCCAAAGACTTAAGCTCAAACCCTGGTGGTGCCACTTACTAGCTATGTGACCAGCCTCAAATACCTTTCTCCAGATATCAACTCCCTTATTTGTAAGTGAGGATAAGACCCGAATGACCTGCCTCCTAAGGTTGTTATCAGGAAAATATTTTGTCAAATGTAAAGGCCTATATAATTGCAAATGATCCTTGTTGTAGTTTCTCTCTGATTAGAGTGTTATCCTTCTGTCCAGGATTTGTGGCCAGGAAGAGCAACTGGAAATTGTAAGAACCAGTGCCATGACCAGGAGGTACATTATACATGGTTGAGATAAACATCCCCTCAGCAGGCAAGGGATCCTAAATCAAGGCCATCACTTAGTCTGATTATGGCAGGAAAAAGCAGTAGGGAAGAATAAACAGAAAACATTTCAAGGAAATCAGTGATGAGGCTTTTTTAAGGTCAAGGAACATAGGGAAATGAAAAGAGTGTCTTCGAAATGCTGGAATATGGGACCCCGTGCTGTTCAGCAGATTGATTACCAACAGTGTTAAGGATGAACAGTGCTTGTTGAACTTCTTCTGGGACATTAGAAAGCACTTCATATTTATACTGCCAGAAAATATTTTTTTCATTTTCGTCACTGGTAGATGAGTCAGTGACCATGAAGGTTTTATGATGCAAAGGGTAATTTCATTAATTTTCCCAACAGCAAAGTACACACATACACACACACACACACACACACACACACACACACACACACATACACACACACTTTACTAGTCTACAGTGTATCATGAAATAATGCAATAATTTCTAATCTGGCATAGTTCATTATGTCTTCTCATCCTGCCAGCCTAGTTGTTGTCTTCTCTCAAATCTTCCATTGAAGATCTTCCTAATGTGTTTTTTGGCCTTCTTCTGGGACTTTTAATATTCTGTCACTCCGACCAGTTGGCCTCAAACATGGATCCCCAAAAAACTTGAAGCATTTGTGTGTCAATACTTAGTCAAACCCTTCTTTCAAGAACCCCCACCAACATGATTTTTACAAAGCCATAGAAAGAAAGGGAACATTAGCTCAAAGCAAAAGACATTTAATCAAGCAAGATAACAAATTAAATGTCAAGACAAGATTCCCAAACCTCCACAGGGGTATCCTCTCACACATGTGTTACCGTACTACCAAGTAAATATACACACAGAGAAAATACGTGCAACCAGGGACCCACCTGAAGGAAATTCTTAGGTCTTAATATAACAGTGACTATTCTGGCCCCTCTGTCTTCTATTTCACCCCCTCCCAGGGTTCTCCAGTACCTTTTGATAGCTTAGGAAATGGTGTATCTGCTTCTGCCATATACTCAAGTCCTCACCAATTGTGCTGCCCAATTTTAATGGCTTAGACACCCCATTTTATTTAACTATTTAATTGTCAGATTAGCTTTTACAAAGGAATATTTACATCCAAGTTACAACAAGGCCAAACATACAAACACTCACAATATCTGTGTGCTATAATCCCCTAAAACATCTCAGTCTCTAGGAAGAGAAAAGGGCTAGGTTCACAGTTTAAATCAGTTTCTACATAGCATTAGTTAGTGTCTCCCTTCATTATTTTAGAGACAATACCCAACAGGAATGAGAATATCTTTCTGTTGTTCAGATGACAACATTTCTCTCAAATCTCCCTTTTCCCCCAACCTTGTAATGCTTCTGGTTCCTTGTGCAAATCCTGAGGCCTAGGACAAAAGAATTAGGTAAAGCTGGTGTACTGGGGAGAGGGGAGGAGTTGGAAATCATTCATTCATTTAGATCCTTTGCTCTAACTTCCTACCTTTATTCTGCATACCTGCCAACAATAAGATCCTGGGTCTTCCTATAGCATTCTTGCCAATAGCAAACATAATAACACTGGTGTAATACTAGGCCTGTTTCATTCTCACTTACTGGGGTCAGCCTAACTCTTTCCCCCAATCTATTATCATTTCCCAATAACTTCCTTGTTGTTCTAAGATCCATCTGCAGTGTTCACTTTACTTCATAGCTGTAGAGTTTAGGGAGTATAGTGTGAGGGACCAGACATTTAGAGTTTAGAGGAGCTCTCATGAGACTGGGAACTTCTTGTCTTATCTTTCTCAGGGATTAGGAGAAATTTCTTACCACAGGAAAAGTCTTCCAGACCCTAGTGGCAACTGAATGACAGAGCAGATAGGAAGGGCTTAGAGAACACCTCCTCAGTTCCAAGATGGGAATTTGTGGCCATGCTTTTCTGACTGCCCACAAGAGAGTAAACATATCATATCTGGAAACATTTAAGTGGAGAGCATGCTTGCATTACAGGGAGAAGATTGGGCTAGGTTGCCAGTCAGTTACACCTGTGTGGAAAGGACAATATAATTCTGCCAAATACATAACTGAAGAGCTTTTTATTTGCCAAAAATATAAAGAAACAGCTCTTACCTTTCCAGAAGAAGACTATGTATGGTATAGTTTATAATTTGTGTTTTCCCAAGGCAAAATTAAATGCAAGCTTAACTTTAATAACAGAGCCTTAATTTTCTGAATGCCTCAACACTTCAAAAATGGCCTATGATTTCATCAGGGTGACTGTGCTCTCCACCACAAACAGAACCCTTCCATGTTTGAATAGACATTACTTCAGGGGCTACTAAGGCCAAAATAACTTTCCATCCGGTGATAAGCCTAGACATACTTAGCCAGGCTGGTCTCAGAAGACAGACTCAGCATCTATCCTTGTCACTACCAGCCTTTCCACCCTGGTGGGACCTGACAGAACTTGTGTTCCCCTGGCAAAGCAACTTTCCTAGACTCTCTGCCTTATGCTAACTGAACAACTCCCCAGAAGCCCTTAAAAATGAAAAGAATGCCACTGTTGTCTGTTCCCTATCCTATACCCACAGCAGTAGGAAGATAAATAACTTTGCCACCAGTCAATATATACTGGCTTCCTTGGATGTCACTGTGTAGGTGAGAAGGACGTGTATGGAAGAAACAAACAAGAAATCAATGCCTGCCCCTGGGGTGGACAGGTGTAACAAACCATCCAGGAGGGAATGAGGAAAGTGACATTACTTAAGACAAATAGAATCTTTTCACTGGCTGCTACCAACCTAGAGATAAATGTGTACTAGAGGGAAGGAAATAAGAAGAGAGAGGAGTTGATCCCTTAAAGGAGTAAGACAGCATTCACATGTACCCAATAACACAGACTTGAAAGGTCTAGGATTGAATCTCAGATCTAACACGAAATGCTGGACTCATTTTCCACATCTGTAAAATGGGATCGATCACACATTTATCATTTACTTTCTAATACTATTACTAAGAAATGGTTTTATAAACTATGAGGTTTCCAATATAAAACTAAATAAATAAAAGAAGGAGGTGAGAAACTGAGTTTATATTTTTAGTGATATGCTTATTATATAATCAGTTATATAAACATTTTCTGTGGTCGATTCATGGAGGAATTTATATTAAGACTTGAGAGTATGCAAAGAAGAGTAAGATACTGTCATGAAATTATTGGATGTGGAAGGGACTTTGAAGATTAACTAACTCATTTTACAAATGAAAAAACTGAAACCCATAAATAGGAAATGACTTATCCCAAGTCACATAAGTAGTTAGCAATGGAGATGATTCAAATGCAAGCCCCTTGTTTCATTTCTCAGTCCATTTTCATTTCATTGCTCAGTCCATATCTTTAAGAAACTTACAATCTAGCAAGGAAGACAAGGTAAAAAAAAAAAAACAACAAATAAATATAATTTAAGGCAGAATGTCATGAGTGCTAAGGAGAGTTATAAGTTATATTCTGTGGAAGTCCAGAAGAATCAAATACTACTTCTGTTTTGGTTGAATCCATTAAAGCTTACTAAAGGAAACAGTATTATAGCTAGTTGGATTTGGACAGGTAGATAAAAGAAAGGGCTCACCAGCTATAGGAAAAAGTTAGACAGAATAGGTGAGCATAGGGACATGTTCTTAAGGAGGAGGCAAGTTCTTAAGGACTCCTCAATCAACTTTAATGGCTTCCTATCTAAGATAACATATAATCTTCCCTATTAGAATTTTAAAGCCCCGTACAACCTGTTCCCAACTTATCTTCCCAGCTTCATTGAAAGTTATTCCCCTTTCTAGACTCTGATCTAGCCAAATTGGCTTTCTCTCTGTTCCTTATTTACTACATCCCATTTCCCAGCTCCATGCTTTTGCACTTTTTATCTTTTTATGTCTGGAATGCAGAACCTACCTCCACTTTATGGAACATCCCCATTCCTCTAAGATGTAGCTTCTATATGAAGCCTTTGTTGGTTCTCAATGCCCCTAACCCCCAACTACTAATATCCTCCCAAACGGCTTTGTACTTAAATTACTTTGTATATTTTTCTATTTACCGACTATATATTTATAATATTATATTTACATATACTTATTATTACCCTTCTCCCTAAGGATGCAGGCTCCGTGCCAATAGGCATTCTTTGTTATCCCCTATACCTATCAGAGTATTGGACACATAATACTTGCTTAATAAATATCTGTTGATTGATTGACTAGTGAAAATTCTAGTGAAAAATTTAAATGACCATTTTTATGGGAAAAAGGGACATGATTGACATTGTCAGCCTCATCCAGCAAAATGGAGTACCTGTCAGTTAGTCAACAAATATTTTTTAAGTACCTACTATAGTTGGTGATGGGGATATTGTAGGTAAGTCCCTATAGTAGGAGCTGGGAGAACCAAGATAGAGTTCCAACCCTCAACGTATTCAGGATTAAGTTGAAGCGTAAGACATATACATAAAAATGTAGCAAGCAATACAAACAAAAAATTTGCACCAAATGAGCAGTACAGAAAATAAATGCTTTAGAAGGACAGAGGAAAGACAGTTTACTATGGGCTAGCGGAGTCTGAAGTTTTCAGAGGTCAAGCAGGTCCTCCAAGTAAAGTCAATAGTTACATGAACAGAGGATGCTGTTCAGTATGATCTTTAATTACCTATAATTTTATATGAAATATAGATAGAGTATAATACATGACATATTTTTATTGCCTTTAGAAAGTGAGCAATCTGGAACCAGCCAAAAGGCAAAAGACAAAACAGCTTAACTGTAACATCTCAGAGAGAAACAAACCTAGAGCTAGCCCTCAAGGCAAAGTCATGGCTTGGGCAATTTCCAGAGAGCCAATTCACACAATATTTTCTATGGAAGATTTTCAATAAGCATTCACTCAGCAAACATTTACTAAGCACACACCAGGTGTCAGGCACTCTGATAGGTACTGGAGAGGTGAGTATAAATAGTGAAACAATCTCTACTTGCAAGAGTTTGTACTCTACTGAAAGTAAGGAAGATTCTGGGCTCATTCTGTATCTACATAGCTACATCTACAGAAAGTTCATGGAACATCTATATGCTGGTTAGACTTCAGTACATCTCCATTCAGCTTTAATCAGTGTGTGTGTGTGTGTGTGTGTGTGTGTGTGTGTGTGTGTGTGTGTGTGTGTAGAAAGATAGAAAGACAGAGACAGGAGAAAGAAAGAGAGGAAAGAGGAGAGAAAGGCAGGTAAAAGTAGGAAAAGGAGAAGGAGGGGGAGAGAGAGAGAGAGAGAGACTTTTTCTCCTAAAGGGTGTGCTTGACCATATCTACAATCCTGTCTCAGGTGCTAGGGGAGACTGTGAATAAGGAAAGGTTCTGAGATTTTTTCAGAATAAGCAATGCTCTGGTGATCAGATCAACCATCACTGCAAACTATCAATAACTTGGTAGATAACTTCTAAGGGATTACCTAAAGACCAGAGGCTTGTTTGAATCATATAATCAATAGATGTCATAGGTGGGATTGAACCTAGAGCTCCAAGCCCAGAATCACTCTATCCACTATGCCAGATTGAATCTACACTGGATGAGATGACAAATAAGACACAATCTCTGTCCTCCAGATGATTGTCTGTTGTGTCCATCAGCTACCATAATGCTGTTGATCTACAATGCTGTTGTTATTATAATCATACAAAAGATATTAATTAGATTCATTCTGTTTGGTCCCCCGATGATGGAATGGAAGCTAAAGGTTTGAAGTTTCAGAAAAATTGATAGCTCAGGGTAAAGAAAACCTGGATCCCGATTAGAATGGGCTGGTTTAGGAGTAGTGAATTCTACCTCCATAACTGAATCTGAATATATTTAAACAAAGACTTGACCCTTCATCTGAGATAGAGTTGAGGGGATACACAGAGTGGTTCAGCACCTTTGAATACCAAGATTCTCCTATTCTATCCTACCATTGACAGACTTGGCTACAGCACCTCTAAGATTCAACATACCCTTCCCTTGGAGAATAGTTAAACTAGAGGAAACCAAACTAGAGAGAAAACTAAGAATTAGAACATCTAACTTTATTATTTATTGTAAAATGGTGCATATTTCCATTATACTTTAAGTTGTATAAAATTCTTTGCATACACACAAACACATCTCACTTAATTAAGCATGTATGGGAGAACCTCATTATAGAGAGGTAAAGGACTCGGGGCAGACATTTTGTTATTTTGTTTTTGGACATGGTCAATACTGCAACTAATAATCTTCAATTATGCATGTTTGTAACAGGGGTTTTGTTTTCCTTGCTTTTCTTTTTAGATAAAGGAAGGATAGAAGAGTAAAAAGATTTTGATTTTAAAAATAACTAAAGCTGGGGAGGGAGTGGAGACAAAATAGTGGAGTAGAAAGATTCACATACTCTAGCTCTTCCCCCACAGCCCATAAAATACCTGTAAAGAAAGACTCTCGGCAAATTCTCAACAAAGACTCAGTTGAAGCCATAGAATGACAGAGGGGAGATTTTTCTGCCCAGGGTGACCTGGAAGGCCAATGGGAAAGGCTGGTCCAGAGATAGCCCAGCCTTGGCCACATGACACCAGGAGGAGCAAGATCTGAGCAGGACTCAGAGGCAAAATGCTCAGCAACAATGGAGGCTTGCAGATCCCTCAACCTACGGGCAACAAAGACACTTCAAAGGTCAGTGAGAGAGCTTTTTCACCTCTGTGACAAGGGAGTAGGGTCCTCCCAAAAATAATTAAAACTATATAAACTTTTCAAGGAGAGGGGTGGTTGGAAGTATACATGGGAGATACTAATCAGAAGAACTTCCCCATAAAGTCTAAGTTAAGTAGTTCTATTTCTTGTTTTTATGCCTTGATGGATCTGTGATCTCCTCTGTGCTGGTACTCCTTCTATCAGAGCAGATCATAGATTATTTAAACCTGCTCATCTTCTGGTCCACATCCTCTTCTAAATTCTGCATGGTTGAGGGTCTTTCTTTAGATCTTGCCATATTATTCCATGGATACTCCATGAGGGCTGTCCATCTGTAATCTTTTAGTTTCATTATTTGGCCAGCTTGCCTCTTTTTTTTTTCTAGTAACATATCTCCCAGATGATATTTCTATGCTGATTACTGATCAAGTCAAAGCCTTTGCCTTGTTAATTTCATTATATGTTCACATCTTTTTCCTCTCAGATAGTGTTTTCAGGAACGCAAAGTTAATAGAACCGTAAATTCTAAAATGTGTTGCTTACTTACTAAAAGACAATATTACAAAACCATTTAATCAAACACCATAATTCTAATGCCTGAACCTGGCCTGAAAAATAGATGAGAAAATGAACATCTTTCCTTTCTTTGCAGAGTTTGGGGGAATATTGAATAATGGAATATTTCATATACTATCTGATTCTTCGTTTGTTGTGTTGAACTTGATTTTTTTTTTTGTCATGCTGTGTTATAACTGATGACATATTGAGAAAGGAAGGTTGGGTATGTATTTGAAAATGAAGGGAATACAAAAACAAAATAAATTGATATAAATTTATTTTATTAAAGTGAATGATCCTTTTTAGTTATTTGGAAACAGCCAAACTTTTCCTTCTCCCTTATCACATTATACAATGCTAGTAATAAACTACTCCTGTTACACTTATCACTAAGTGAAATTGACAGCAAGTATAATACAGGATATATATATATATATATATATATATACACATATATAATGTGTTATTTGAGTAAGGAATAAAACTAAATCACAAGACAAGTAATTTAAATATGCAGATTATTTCAAAAGTATTCAGCCTGAGTTTGTAATAGCTTGAACTTTAGCTCAAAGTTTAAAAATTCGTTTGAAAAGAAATATAATATTAATCATTCTACAAAAATGAGATATTATGTTAAAATGAGACCAGCAAAGGTCCAGGGTTCATTCTGTTACAAATTACCCATCAATAGTAGAATAGGGGAGCTAAGCTATTTTAAAGTTTACTATTAATCATTTAATGAAACAGCCCTTTAAAAAAAAAAAAAAGAAGTGATCCTTCTTAAAATCAAGTATTTACCATTGCCTATATGGTGAGGATATTGGATTATTATTACATTCCCCAAAAGAATGTAAGTTCTTTGAAGTAAATGACTACGGGGTTCCAATAGGAGAAAAGCATAAAATACAATGATAAGTGAAAAGCCACAGAAATGTAAAAATTGTACAAGGTAAAAGCCCAGACTGTTTAGAATCATAACTTAGATACTTAATTATATTTTAGATACTGAGTCATAACTTAAGATACTATGACGTATAAAGCAATAACAAGAATATCATGACCTACATGTGACCAGTGCATGATTGATACAGAAACTTATGTGTGGGCACAACATTGGCTTAACTCCCAAGCTCTTTACTAAGCAGAAAACCAAAAATATCCACCAATCAGTAGCGATGCCTTCAATAACTTCTCTTCCTCCCTTTGTCTGTTTCCCATAATTATAACTGTGATTTTGGGGGTTCTTTGCAAGGATCCACTAAACTGTCTGGTTGCTTCCCCAGACCAAAGATTGTCTGTGTTTTTTAAGTAGCCATAATGACTGATTAAACTACTACAGATTATCAATCTAGAGCTCCATGGTCTCTTCTTCTGGTATCAAAAGACCACTCCAGGGGGCGGAGTCAAGATGGCGGAGTGAGAGCAATGACTCACCAAAGCTCTCAGACAAACTCCTCCAGGTACCTCTGAAAGGAGAATCTGACCAAATTTTGGAGGTGCAGAATCCAGTGGGAGACAGACGGTGATGGATTCGGAGTTCAGGTTGAACTGGAAGGTCCATGGGAAGGATCTGTTCTGCTGGGGTGAGCCCACAGTGCACAGTGCAGTGTGGCCAGCGCAGTGGAGCAGAAGAGACCCGAGAAACCTGAGTGGCGGGCGGAACTAGAGGAGTGGCACCCAGGGTGGGAGACAAGCCAACGGAGTCAGTGAGAGCCCCTGAGGGCCAGATATCAGCGCAGCAGCTCCTGAGGCTTTCAGCCCGAAGATCAAACTTCAGTAAGTCACCTACTTGAACTTCCAGGAGCCAGGATGGCAGAGTGATCAGTAAATGCTCTCTCCTCCCCACTTGACGACCTTGAAAGAACCATAAAATATTTCCCCAGAAAAATCCCAGATCAGTAGAAACAGCAGGAGGAGACCAATAATCTCATAACATCTGAGAGGAGGAAAATAGCTAAGGGGGATTCCTCCTATGGTGGCAGAGGCAAACCAGAAGGACAGAGGACCCAGGGCAGAGAAAACTTGCACTAGGACCAAGGCAAGCCTCAGCACCAGGAGAGGAGCCCCAGGAGGGGTGGGAACATGCATTAGCATCTAGGCATGCCTCAGCTGTCCAGGGGAATCAGAAAGACAATAGGACAGCTGGGATCACCAGCCTCTGAGCTTGCCTTTGCCTTAGTTCAGCTGAGGAGATCTCCTGTGACCAGACCACTCCTTTCCCACACTTAACAAGATAAACCCAGGGCTGATCAGGGAAACACCAAACAAAAACCTGCTTTTAGCAGGAAATAGAAGATAAACTGGCCAATGAGTTTAAAATTATTAAGAAAGAATTCACTGATGAGAACATCCCTTTGAAAAGGAAAATTGAACAAATGGAAAAAGAAGTTCAAAAATTAACTGGAGAAAACAACATCCTAAAAGGGCAAATGGAAAAGGAAGTACAAAAATTAACTGGAGAAAATAGCTTCTTAAAAGGAAAAATTGGGCAGATGGAAAAGGAGATGCAAAAGTTAACAGAAGAAAACAATTTGATAAAGATTAGAATTGGGCAAGTACAAACTAACGACTCAATGAGACAGCAAGAATCAGTCAAACAAAATCTAAAGAATGAAAAGATAGAAGAAAATGTAAAATATCTAATTGGAAAAACAACTCACCTGGAAAATAGATCCAGAAGAGAAAACTTAAGAATAATTGGCCTGCCAGAAACCCATGATGGAGAAAAGAGCCTGGACAATATCTTCCAGGAAATCATCAAGGAAAACTGCCCAGAAATGCTAGATTCAGAGGGCAAAATAATCATCAAAAGAATCCACCATTCCCCTCATGAAAGGGATCCCAAACTCAAAACCCCAAGAAATATACTTGACAAATTCCAGAGTTATCAAGTGAAGGAGAAAATATTACAAGCAGCCAGAAGGAAACAATTTAAATATCAAGGTGATACAATCAGGATTACACAGGACCTTGCAGCTTCTACATTAAAATATCGAAAGAATTGGAACCCAATATTCCGTAAGGCAAAGGAGTTGGGACTACAACCAAGGATCAACTACCCAGCAAAGTTCAGCATAACATTTCAGGCAAGGAGAAAGTCATTCAATGAAGTAAGGGATTTCCAGAGCTTTCTGACCAAAACGCCAGAACTTAATAGACAATTCGATCTTCAAATGCAGGTCTCAAGAGAATCATAAAAAGGTAAACATTTGGTGGGGGGAATAACTTGTTACTCAATTAGGGCAAATTGTTTACCTCCCTATAAGGGAAGATGATACCTGTTAATCTTGAGAACTGTGCGGCTATTAAGAAATATAAAAGGGATATGCATAGGGGTGATGGGTATAAAGTAAATGATATCATGATAAAAAATATGATTTAAGTATGAGAAGGGATTGTAATAGGAGGTGTGAAAAGGAGGAAGCAGAAAATGGCAAATTACATCACAAGAAGAAGTATAAAATCATGGTAGAGGGAAAGAGGGGAGGGAGATGAGCATTGTGTGAGAGGTACTCAAATCTGATTTATTTGAAGGATGGAACAATAAACTTAAGTAGATAATCCTAACTAGCTCTATAGGCAGTAGGAGAGGAAGGGGGAAGAAAGTGGAGGGAGGCTAAAAGGGAGGGAAGAAGCAATAAGAGTAAAGGGGAGTAAAAAGGGAGGGGGGCTAAAAGAAGGAGGGGAAGGCAGCAGGAGGAGGTGGTGAAAAGTGAATACTATTGAGGAGGGGAAGGGAGACAGCAGAGCTAAAAGCCCAAATGGTGGGAAAGAAGATGGAGGGAACTACACAGATTGTAATCATAACTGTGAATGTGAATGGAATGAATTCTCCCATAAAACAGAGACAGATAGCAGAATGGATTAAAAGCCATAATCCAACAATATGCTGCTTACAAGAAACGCATTTGAAACAGGGGGATACACATAGGATAAAGGTCAAAGGATGGAGCAGAATATATTGTACTTCAGCTGATGCAAGAAAGGAAGGAGTAGCAATCCTAATCTCAGACAAAGCAAAAGCAGAAATAGATCTAATCAAAAGGGATAAGGATGGAAACTATATCCTGCTAAAAGGCACCATAGACAATGAAGCAATATCATTACTAAACATGTATGCTCCAAGTGGTATAGCATCCAGATTGTTATGAGAGGTTGGGGAAGTTGAAGGAAGAAATTGACAGAAAAAGTATACTAGTGGGAGACCTCAACCTCCCTCTTTCTGAACTTGATAAATCTAACCTCAAAATAAACAAGAAAGAGGTTAAGGAGGTAAATAAAACTCTAGATAAGGTAGATATGATAGATCTTTGGAGAAAATTGAATGGGAATAGAAAGGAATATACCTTTTTCTCAGTGGTACATGGAACATTTACAAAAATTGACCGTGTACTAGGACATAAAAATCTCACAATCCAGTGCAGAAAGGCAGAGATAATCAGTGCATCCTTCTCAGATCATAATGCAATAAAAATTATATGTAATAAAAGGTCATGGAAAGATAAAGCAAAAATCAATTGAAAACTAAATAATCTAATCCTAAAGAAGGAATGGGTTAAAGAAGAAATCATAGAAACAATCAACAACTTCATTCAAGAGAATGACAACAATGTGACAACCTACCAAATCTTATGGGATACTGCAAAAGCAGTTCTTAGGGGAAGTTTTATATCTTTGAATGCCTACATAAATAAAATAGAGAGAGAGGAGATCAATGACTTGGGTATGCAACTGAAAAAGCTAGAAAAAGAACAAATTGAAAATCCCCAAGAAAATACCAAATTAGAAATACTGAAAACCAAAGGAGAGATTAATAAAAATTGAAATTAAGAAAACTATAGAATTAATAAATAAAACCAATAGTTTGCTTTATGAAAAAACTAATAAAATTAGATAAACCTTTGGTCAATTTGATTAAAAATTACATAAACCTTTTGTCAATTTGATTAAAAAAAGAAAGAAGAAAATCATATTACTAATATTAAAAATGAAAGGGATGAACTCACCTCCAATGAGGAGGAAATTAAAACATTAATTAGAAATTACTTTGCCCATCTTTATGCCCACAAATTCGATAATCTAAATGAGATGAATATTTTAGAAAATACAAATTGCCCAAATTAACAGAAGAGGAAATTGAATACTTGAACAACCCCATCTCAGAAAAAGAAATTGAACAAGCCATCAATGAACTCCCTGGGAAAAAATTCCCAGGACCAGATGGATTCACAAGTGAATTCTATCAAACCTTTAAAGAACAGTTAATTCCAATACTATATAGACTATTTTTGAAAATTGGGGAAGAAGGAGTCCTCCCAAATTCTTTCTATGATACAAATATAGTTTTGATACCCAAACCAGGAAGAGACAAAACAGAGAAAGAAAATTATAGACCAATTTCTCTAATGAATATAGATGCAAAAATTTTAAGCAAGATTTTAGCAAAACGAATACAGCATCTTATCAAGAGAATAATACATTATGATCAGATAGGATTCATACCAGGAATACAGGGCTGGTTCAATATTAGGAAAACTATTAGCATTATTGATCATACCAACAACAAAACTAACAAAAACCACATGATTATCTCAATAGATGCAGAAAAAGCTTTCAACAAAATACAACACCCATTCCTATTAAAAACACTGGAGAACATAGGAATAAAGGGAACTTTCCATAAAATAATAAGCACTATCTACCTAAAACCTTCAGCAAGCATTATATGCAATGGTGATGCATTTCCAATAAGGTCAGGGGTGAAACAAGGATGCCCATTATCACCACTATTATTCAATATAGTGCTAGAAATGTTAGCAGTAGCAGTTAGACAAGATAAAGAAATTGAAGGAATAAAAATAGCCAAAGAAGAAACTAAGTTATCACTCTTTGCAGATGATATAATGATATACTTAGAGAATCCCAGAGATTCAAGTAAAAAACTACTTGAAATAATAAACAACTTTGGCAAAGTTGCAGGTTACAAAATCAACCCACACAAATCTTCTGCATTCCTATATATTAGCAATATTGCTGTTGCTAGAGATAGAAAGAGATAGGTAAAGAAGTTTGCAAACCTTAAAGTTCTATATAAATGCCCGCTCTCATGATTTTTATTCAGAGGCAATCTGGTACTGTAGATGGAGAGCCAGCCTGGGAAGACCTGAGTTCAAAGTCTGCTTCTGGGTGACCCTGGACAAATTCCTTAACTTCTCCATGCTCCAGGCAGCTCAAGATGTCTAATCTTTAGAATAATGTCAAAATGGGACTTGCAGCTCTCCTGTCCCTTTACTTCAATTTAACTCAGCAAGAAATTAGCAAGAGATAGAAAGAGAAATCCCATTTAAAGCTAGAGTAGACACTATAAAATACTTAGGAGTTTACATCCCAAAACAAACCCAGGGATTATATGAACACAATTACAAGACACTTTTTGCACAAATAAAGTCAGATTTAAGTAAGTGGAAAAACATTCGTTGTTCATGGGTAGGCCGAGCTAATATAATAATAATGACAATTCTACCTAAATTAATCTACTTATTTAGTGCCATACCAATTAAACTATCAGATAATTATTTTCTAGATCTGGATAAAATAATATCAAAATTCATTTGGAAAAACAAAAGGTCCAGAATATCAAAGGGACTAATGAAAAGAAATGCCTGGGAAGGTGGCCTAGTGCTACCAGACCTCAAATTGTATTATAAAGCAGCAATTATCAAAAACCATTTGGTATTGGCTAAGAAACAGAGGGGTAGACAAATGGAATAGACTTGGCACTCAAGACACAATAGGCAAGGAATATAGCAACCTCCTGTTTGATAAACCTAAAGACCCCAGCTTCTGGGATAAGAACTCAGTGTTCAACAAAAATTGCTGGGGAAACTGGTTAACTGTGTGGTGCAAATTAGGTATAGACCCATGCCTGACACCATACACAAGAATAAAGTCCAAATGGGTTCATGATTTGGGTATAAAGATTGATACCATGAATAAACTGGAGAAGCAAGGAATAGTGTATTTATCAGATTAATGGAGAGGGGAAGAATTTTTTTCTAAAAAACAATAGAAAGCATTATGAAATGCAAGATGGATAATTTTGATTACTTTAAACTGAAAAGTTTTTGCACAACCAAACTCAATGCATCCAAAATTCGGAGGGATGTAGTAAATTGAGAAAAAAATTTTACGGCTAAGCTCGGGGATAAAGGCCTCATTTCTAGAATATATAGAGAACTGACTCAAATATATAACCATACAAGTCATTCCCCAATTGATAAATGGTCAAAGGATATGAACAGGCAATTTTCAGGGGAAGAAATTAAAGATATCTATAATCATATGAAAAATTGCTCTAAATCACTATTGATTAGAGAGATGCAAATCAAAACAACTCTGAGGTACCACATCACACCTATAAGA
Source organism: Bettongia penicillata ogilbyi (assembly GCA_023548195.1). Lineage (NCBI taxonomy): Eukaryota > Metazoa > Chordata > Mammalia > Diprotodontia > Potoroidae > Bettongia > Bettongia penicillata. The sequence goes on along the minus strand of JAJHZJ010000709.1, from coordinate 3,369,335 downwards.
TTGGCCAACATGACAGAACAAGAAAATGATAAATGCTGGAGAGGATGTGGGAGAGTTGAAACACTAATTCATTGTTGGTGGAGCTGTGAGATCATCCAATCCTTCTGGAGAATGGTTTGGAACTATGCCCAAAGGGCTACAAAAATGTGCATACCATTTGACCCAGCGATATCGCTACTAGGACTGTATCCCCAAGAGATTATAAAAATGGGAAAGGGTCCCACGTGTACAAAAATATTTATAGCAGCACTCTTTGTGGTAGCCAAATACTGGAAGTCAAGGGGATGCCCATCAATTGGGGAATGGCTGAATAAATTATGGTATATGAATGTAATGGAGTGCTATTGTGCCATAAGAAATGATGAATAAGAAGACTTCAGGGAGGCCTGGAAGGACTTACATGGTCTGATGCTGAGTGAAAGGAGCAGAACCAGGAGAACTTTGTGAACAGCAATGACCACAGTGTGCGAGAGTTTTTTCTGGTAGACTTGGAACTTTGTAATAACACAAGAACTTACCAAGAAAAAAAAATCCCAATGTTGGTCTTCTAAGGCAAAATGCCTTCTACACTCAGAGAAAGAAATATGGAAGTCATTCGCAGAATGTAGCAAATCATGTTTGTGTAGGGGTGGGTTTCAGTTTATTATGTTTTGATTTGTTATATGATTTCTTCCATTTATTTTACTTCGACTACATAGCATGACTATAGTGAAAATGAGCTCAATAGGAAAGTATATGTAGAACCTATACAGAATTGTATGCTGTCATGGGGAGGGAGAGGGTTGGGGGGGAAGGTGTGGGGGAGGGATAAAATCTTAATTTTAAGGAAGTGATTGTAGAACATTAAAAAAATAAAATTAAAAAAAATAAAAAAGATAAATAAATAAAAAGACCACTCCACTGTTATGGGGGAAATACAGGCTTCCTCAGGAAGGAGAATTCCGGACCTTACTTATTATTGCATTTTTCTGTTTCTCCAGTACCTTATATTCACTAATTTTTTGCTGAGTTAAATTGAAGTAAAGGGACAGGAGAGCTGAAAGGCCCGTTTTGACATTATTCTAAAGATTAGACATCTTGAGCTGCCTGGAGCATGGAGAAGCTCAGGAATTTGTCCAGGGTCACCCAGAAGCAGACTTTGAACTCAGGTCTTCCCAGGCTGGCTCTCCATCTACAGTACCAGATTGCCTCTGAATAAAAATCATGAGAGTGGGCATTTATATAGAGCTTTAAAGTTTGCAAAGTTCTTTACCTATGCTATATCAAATAAGACACCATAAGGAAAATTCTTGTGTATGGGTTATAGTTGACCTGATGCTTTTGGATAAACAAACCAATAGTATTTCTCCCATTGGCTTCTCAAAGTGAAACATTGGGACACTTCCAGAAAACTAGAGTATAGTCTTTTTTGCAAGACAATTGGGGTTAAGTGACTTGCCCAGGATCACAAATCTAGTAAATGTCAAGTGTCTGAGGACAGATTTCAACTCAGGTCATTCTGACTCCAGGGCAGATGCTCTACCTGCCCCCAAACTCATTCTCTCTATATTCTCACAAAGAAACATTATACCTCTTAAGGGAGCAGTCTGGTGTAATAGAAAGGGCCTTACACTGGGAAGCAGGAAATGTGGCCTCTAGACCTAATTCTTCAACTCAGTACAGCAGCTGTGTGACCTTGGACAGGTTACTTCAAGGGATTCAGTTGCATTTGCTCTAAAATGGGGACAGTAATTCTTCACCTAGCTGAAATTAGTAGCATGAGCCCAGTGAACTCAGAGATTCTTCTAATTCTTATGATTTCCAGTTTTCTGACTAAATAGATCTTGACACACATGGAATTGCTGTAGAACTTGTTAAATATTGGGGGGGGATAGAATAAGGTGTAGAATAAGTATTTATATAACACCCACTATATGTAAGACGCTATGGTATATGCTATTACAAACATTTTGTTTGATCCGCGAAACAACCCTAGGTGTTATATGCTATTGTTATTTTCATTACAGTTAAGTAAACTGAGCCAAACAAGGTTAAGTGACTGGGTCAGATTCATACAACTATTAAGTCTGAGGCTGAATTTGAACTCAGATCTTGCTGACTTCTGACCCAGGGTTCTATCTACCACCCCACCACTTAACTCTCAAGTTATCATATATATATAACATTATTTACATATTTCCAGCTAGCCATTAATGGGTCATGTTTTATTCTTTTAAATATTCCTGATAGTATCTAACATAATGCCTTACACAGAGTAGAAAGCAAAAGAGAAGATGGAAAGGAGAAAGGGCTAAAGAAAAAAGATTGAAAAAGAGAGAGAGAGAAGACAGAAAGAAGGAAAGTATTTTTGAGGATCAGTTTTATTTTCAAAGTTAGAATACTAGCTATAGTAGCACTTGAGGTTTTTTTTTCCTTCCATCAAAAGTTAAATAAGTTTACCCAGCCTCTGGTTTATATTCCCTGTGATCATAAATACTGTTTGATACTGACTTGAGTGGGTGTTTCATTCTTGAAAATATAAATTATTTATTTGATTGTATAACTTTTTTTATTTCAAAAATACTATTCATCCCTACCTCATGCTTTTCTCATATCTCTATTTAATTTAATGACTTCTGTGAACATGTTACTTAGAACTATAGAGCTTAGAGTTTGAGTTGGAGGGACCTTATTGATCAGACAGCTCAGTTCTTTCATTTTATATAGAAAAACTGAAGAAGGGACATGACTCGGCCAGAGTCACAGAGATTACATAGTAGAATCCAAACTAAGTCTCAGAAAGATTCACAAGAGCACAAATCATAGGGTTGTTTTTCTTTATTTCATCAGTATACATCCCTCTTCATACCATAATTACCTACCAACATCTATCTCCTACCTTTTGCAGTAGCAACAGCACAGTAAAGTAAACCATCCAATAAACAACAGACAAATTGTCTAACATTCTACATTTGCAGTCCACCACCTCTCTATTGAGTCCTAGAGAGGTAAATTGAATTGTCCAAGGTCACATAGGTCATAAGCAGCAAAGCCAGGATTTGAACCTCCATCTGTCTTCATAATCATTGTGCTTTCCATCATACCACAAGGAATAGGAGTCTTTCCTCTGGCCAGACACTCTGGCAATATTCAGCATGATGACATCACTTGGGGCTTTCTTGTTTCTTGGTCTTCACAAGATGACATCACTTGGGGCTTTCTTGTTTCTTGGTCTATTTGGGAGTGAATGGGGTCATAGAATAAGGAGTGTTTCCAAGTAATAGGAATACTATCTGAAGATTAGAATTTACAAAATGAGCTGATCCAAAGACTCAGCTGATTTGTGCCCATAGAGTCTCTTGACATACAACTTAGGCAAACATTAATTTCCATTTACAAAGTTCCTTCTAATGTTATATCTACTAATCATGCATAAACTCTACAACCAAAAGCATCATGAAAGATAAACTAATAAACCTTTGATCTGCAATATACTTGAAACATTTGGATCTTCCTTCCAAATATTTATTCTCAGATTTCCTATATGTTTCAATCATGTTATAGTAGTTTTCTCTCCAAAATCTTAATGGTGCACAGAAAATAACCCAGCAGAATGCAGCAATCCATTAAGTTTATTCAATTATAATTCCCTGCTGTGGATATCATGACAGTAGGCAGTCCCACATCGGAGACAACCATAGTTGTCCATGCCATACCATTTAAGGTAGGTAGCACCATGGATAGAGATCTAGAGTCAGGAAGATCAGAATTCAAATCTGGCCTCAGATAATTACTAATTGTGTGACCCCCAGAGAGTCACTTAACTTCTGTTTTCCTCATTTTTAAAAAGGGAATGATATAGTACCTACTTCCTAGGGTTGTTGTCAGGGTCAAACGAGATAACAATTACAAAAAACCTTCATGATACCTAGAACATAGCAAGTGCTACATGAATGTTAACTACGATTATCATAATGTATTATTATGAGTAGTTTTCAGAAAAGGTTGTGCATGATAAAGCTTCGTCCTCCCACAGCCAAATCATTGACTTGTGGGATGAAGTCAATAGAGATCAAACCTTAGTCAAAAGCAAAGTGATTTTTGTTTTTATATTAGATGCCCTCATTTGGTTTGGATCCTTGCGCATTTCCATCCAATAACATCCATAACACAGATGCTTTAAACATTGCATGAAAATCAGACTCTGGCAGGTCAGTTCCATCACTTAGCAAATATTAAATCAAATATTCTTCTGCTCAGCACATACATCCCTGGCTGTAATCTGTACAGAGTGGCTTGTATTAAATATCAGATTTTTGCCAAGCTAAATCATCATTGATTTACATTAATGTAGCAGGATTACATAAAACCATTAGTAAAGAGATCTTGAATGATGCCTGTGCAGGTGTTACTGATTCATCGATGATTTATTGTGCCACCAATGTACAAAACATGCTGGTTAAATATAGAGGGAGATAGAGATATTTATGATGTGGCCTCAGTTTTCATGGAACCTATACATCTAGGTGCTTTCTTTTCCTTTTTTAATATATATTCACCATATCGATTACCTAACTAATATTAAATGTAACACCATACATTTTGATGAGTATTGTCTTTTAGGTACTTCCAATGTTCTGCAGAGGTAGCTAGGTGGCACACTGGATGGAGCACTAAGCCTAGTCTTTGGAAGCCTCCTCTTCCTGAGTTCAAATCTGGCCTCAGACACTTAGTAGCTGTGTGACCCTGGGCAAGTTACTTAACCCAGTTTGCCTCAGTTTCTTCATCTGTAAAACAAACTAGAGAAAGAAATGTTAAACCATTCCAATATTTTCTCCACAACTGAAATATGACTGAACAACAAAAAAATATTCTCTGTTTCAGTTAGTTTCCCCAATTTTATCTTCATCTGTGGATATTTGGCTGTCAGTGTTAATATTGTTGGGGGGTTGCAGATCAGGAGAACTTCAAATCAGTTTAATAAATTTCCCCAGTCAATTAGGTGAGATTGTAAGGCACCCTTCTTTGTTAGAAAAGAAGACCTCACACTTGGAGCTGGACATGGATCTTAGCCTCCTGCTAAGAGCTGTAGCAATAGAGAACTATTCTAATTCTGTTCGAGTGACTGGAGCTGCCACCTGATGATTGTCCTCCTGAGATCCAGGAGGAAAATTCTTGTCAGAAGAACACCTTTCATTGTATTCTATAAAAATAAGCTGTGGATTGGTCTACCCCTTGGGACATTAGATTTTCTTTCTCTTAGATTATCAGATTTTTCTTTTCCTTCCAACAAATATGGATGTCAAAATATATTGTTACTCTCATGGGGCCATCTTTAAATAAACTATATTTGTATTGACTTAATAAAAACTTAAAGTTGCCTTTACCTAAAAATTAAGAGAGAAAGAATTTTTGTTACAAAAACAACATCATAATAAGAGCTTTTTACAAAAATTATGACTTGTCTGGTTTTGACAAGTGACAAAAATTATTCTGTTAACTATGCATGTTAGCATTCTTCACTGTAGTGCTTTGATTAGGGCTATTCCTCATTCTTCTTCATTCCCTTAGACATGTAAATGTTTAGAACCCTTTCTGCTTAAGTTGCCTGGTGTCTTTTTCCTTCCCTCTCCCACTTCAGCATTGGGAATGGAGGCAAGCTCAATTGTGTGCCATGGTTCAAATGGATTGTTTTAGACAGAACCTACATTTATAGCTCTCATTACTGATCACTCTACATTGACATACACTCTGTGTGTGTGTGTGCGCACGTGTGTATATGTGTGTGTGTGTGTGTTTGGAGGGAGGGGGAGTAAGGAGATTGGTATCTAAGCTATAAACTCTAATGTAGGAAAATGCCCCCACCCATCATGACAACCCTGCTAGGGATTGCTCTCCAAGGCAATTGCTATAGTTAGGTTGCTACCCTCTCAGCCTCTTCCCTGACTTGCACTCACACTCACATTAGCACTGGTTTCTCGCTATAACACAGCCACTGACTCTTCTCTTTCTCTAGCACTCTGGACATCCATTACTGTGTGCCAAATGTAGCAATCAACCCACATTTCGCGAAGATCCCAAATATTCCCGGTGAAATTACAACCAACCATTACTCTGTCCTGTTCTTACAGCAGCTTGAGATGTGAAAAAAAAACCCTTCAAACATTGCACCTAGGCCTCACTTTCCTAGTCTTACAGCAACTCAAGCTCTTATGAGGAATATTTTAAAGGAAAAAAATACTCGCCAAATATCTCAGAGAGATTTTCGCACTGTCTCGTTCTCTTGGAGGAACAGAGGTTGTCTTCCTAGGGCTATCAGGTCAGCCACATTAACTGGTTAGATAGGTCAAACCACTGATGAGATAAAAAAAAATAAAGATATGATTCGTTTCCATTTGATGCTCTAGTTATTAACGAACCTGACCAAATGGACAGTTGTCTTGGTGTCAAGTCATGGACAGAGAACAACAATTTTTTTTTTTATTTTTACAATTTTACCTGTAAAACTGTAAAACCTGATTTTCTTGGGTGACCTTGCGAAAATCACTAAATCTCTTGTCTCCTTCATTTGTAAAATAAAGAGCTAGACTAGAAGATGATATTTAAGCTTTAAATTCTACAATGCTATAAAATTGCTGTCTGTTTTGTCCATATCAAGTTAATATTTTGCAACACATAAATCAGTCCTGAAAAGAAGCTTAGTAAATGCATTTGGTTCATGGAAAATTTGGACCAGCTTTTCCTCCCTTCAGATAATTAGATCCATGAAATTGGTATTCATTCCCATTATCTTAGCACAAATAGCCACTTGCTTGGATGATTTGCTATTTACAAGACAGACCAGAATTCACTGTCCTCACCTACTCAAGGGGCTAGAAAGAACTAATTGCCAGAATTGTGTCTTCTTCTACAGATTGCAACATAAAAAAAGGAGCAGATGCTGACTTTGTGGTCATTCTCTAATACCTGGACTTTGTGGAAATGTTTCAAAATTCAAATTCTCTAATACGTGTCATTTAACAATTGATCATCTGGGGCTTTTTTACAAGGAAGAGATAATGTTTTCCTTTGGTCAGACAACTATAAAAGACTCATAAGTATACAGGGGTGACCCAGGGATGAAGTTACAAGATAAGAATGAATTAAAGACAAGGATCTTCAAGGCATTTAAACAGAATGAAAGAAACAAGATATAACCAATCTTTTTAGTATTAAATGCACCATATGGTTATAGACTAAGAAATGGCCTTATTACTACTTTAAGTGATTCCTTATAAGGTCCATAAAAAGCCCATACAAGCATTGCTCAACAATCAACATTTAATTCACGATGAAATTTGATTTCCCAAATTAGAAAACTTATTAACTTCTCTAAGCTCATTTTTGTGACTGTGTCCATTAATCCAAGCTGCTGATGAAAGTAGAGGTGATGAATTCAATCTGATTAGTGAACCAGTTAGTTCCAGACTAAATGCCTAGAAGTGTAAGTCATTGATAATGAAGGAACTCAGATAAAAGAGTTCTCACTACTGGAAAAGCAAGTTCAAATTCATTCCCAACTGATGATAAGCCAATATCATAGTGTGGAGAAAGGGTAGTGTGGAGGCAAAAAGATTTGAGCTCTAATTCTAAACCTGATTTTCTTGGGTGACTGAGAAAATCACTCAATCTCTTGCCTCCTTCATTTGTAAAATAAAGACTAGAAGATGATATTTAAGCTTTAAATTCTATAATGCTATAAGATTGTTGTCTGTTTTGTCCATATCAAGTTAATATTTCCTTATCATTCTTTCCTGATCTAAATACAATTTCTAGAACAATAACTGACATTTATATAGGACTTTAATGCATGTAAAGCACATTGCATATATTATTTCGTTCGATCCTTAGAATGATAATGAAAAAGATCATGCAATAATTGTGCTGATAGCATATTTGTGTCATTTCTTTTGTGCTCAGGTCATCTTCCATGATGATAAAGATGTTTGATGTTTCAAATGCACATTATCCACTTAAACCATCTAGGTCTAAAACCTAAGTCATTTTCCATTTTTCCTCTCCCTCACTTTCCATATACATATAGTTCCTAAGTCTTGTCAATTTTATCTCCAAAACATTTCTAGCATTTGTCCCCTTTGCTCTACTCATATGGCTAATACCCTAGTTCAGACCCTCAGCACTTCTCCGGACTCTTACAAAAGTCCCCCCACTGATTTCCCTAGATCCAACTTTGTTTCTTCAAACTAGCCTCCCAGTGGCCAAATGGACATTCCTAAAGCACAGGTGGGATTTTGACACTTTTGGCTCAACAAGCATTTATTTCTCCCTATTGATTCTAGGATAAAGTAATTTTTCCAATTTGATATTCAAAGCCATCAAAATCGGTTTCAATCTTTCTTTCCAAGGTGATTATATATTAATTTACTGGCAGTCTACAGTTCATAGAAACTGGCCTCTTTGTTCTTCCTTCTACATTGTGTTCTACCTCCTGACTCTGTGCTTTGTACAGCCTGTCCTTCATGACTAGAATTTACTCTTTCCTCACTTCTGCCCTTTTGAATTCCTCTTTACCTTCAAAATTCATGCCAGGGGGCTACAGTCTACAAGAAAACTTTCTGATTGCTAGAGTTTTAAATGTCTTTCTCCAAAAAAAAAAAGACTTTATATTTATTTAACTATATAGATATTTTCCCTTTCCTAGACCACTGCCTTGTCATGGAAGAGGGGCTTGCATAGCTCAGTGAACCCAAGATGGACAAATCATGGTGGTGAGTTCTAACAAAAGATAATCCACTAGAGAAGTAAATAGCAAACCACTCCAGGAATAGAACTTGGACAGACTTTGTGAGATAGTGGATGGTAGGAAAGTCTGGTATGCTATGTACCATTGAGTCATAAAGAGTCAGACACAATTGAATGATTCCACAGCAAATACATATTGTCCTCCTCCCTTCTCCACCTTCCCCTGTAGAATGTAAGTTCCTCGAAGGCAAAGCCTGTTTCTTTTATGTGTTTGTATCCTCATTATATAGAATAGTTCCTGGCACATAGTGAATGCTTTAATAATTGAGTTGAATGGAACTGAATTGAATTAAAATCCAGAACCATCAGGGTCTTCAGCTGCCCAAACTGGATTTTAGTTTTTGCTGTGTTAGGTCAAAGAGAATCATTTTGTTTCCTAGCAGAATTCCATATTGGAAAGCATAGTTATTTGCCTATGAATCTGCCAAGAGTCTCTTGGGAGAAGTTAAGGACATCTTGATGTGATGGGATTTCTGAAATGTAGGATTCATCACTCTTGGTTTCCTGTTCACAGCATTCGCCTTACAAGTAGGTGGTATCTTCATCAATTGGGGAATGACTGAACAAGCTTTGGTTTAAAAATGTAATGGAATACCATTGTGCTATAAGAAATGATGAGCAGGAGGCTCTCAGAAAAACCTGGTAAGGCCTATATAAACTGATGAAAAGCACAATGAAAAGAATGAGGAGAATAGTGTACACAGTAACAACAATATTGTAAGATGACACACTGTGAATGACTTAGCGATTCTCAGCAATACAATGATCCAAGATAATTCTGAAAGATTTATGATGAAAAATGCTGTTGACCTCCAGAGAAAGAACTGATACAATCTGAATGCAAATAGGAGCATAGCTGTTTTTTAAACATTCTTTATTTGTCTTGCTTTTGTGCAGCATGGCTAATATGGAAAAATGTTTTGCATGATTTCACATTATGACTGATCTCACATTTCTTGCGTTCACAATGAGTGGGGGAGGGAAGGAAGGAGAGAGATAATTAGGAACTCAATTTTTTTAAATGAATGCTAAAAATAAATACTTAATAAATTTGGGAGAATAATACAAGTAGGTGGCATAATATCCCTTCCGGGTCTCCCTATCCATTTGTTGACTAATACCAATACTTAGAGTCATTCGAGTAGCTTAAAGTTTGATCCCCAGTTAAAAACCAAATCCTATAGTAGAGATAACAATTGAAAACTTGACATTTTACTTTTCAAAATAAGTGAGTTTATCTGATCATTCTTACAAACTAGTTTTGATAGTCAAGAAGCTGGTGATACAAAGACAGGCAAAAATTTAACTCTGATCTTAAGGATTTCTAATTTACATTCTATTGAAGGCAACAACATGTAAACAGATATCTAAACGCAAGATTGAGATATAGATCAACACACATATGTACTGTCTGTAACTATCATATATGTGAAAAAGGTCATATATATATGTGACCCAAGGATCTTGATACTGGCACTACTTGAGAGATGGGACATGGTAAGGAGACAAAAAAAGTGAGATGAAGGGTATCAGTGACAAATTTGACTTTCTTTACAATTTTGTGGATTCCTTGCCCTGACTACTCAAAGTATTTAGCTGATTTTGCTGGCTTTAGAAGAGTACAAAAAATGTGGTAAACACTGGTAATTAGTAGTCTGAGGCTTTTAGCTGCAGCTGCTTCTGTTTGTGTATATGAATAGATAAGTATATGCAATTAGAAGAAAAATCCATTTTGCATACTAGGAAAGCCAAAAACATCCACCTCAATGTTACTTCTGTAAATACTTCATTTCTCTGCACCCAATTGCAGATGGAAGCTAATGAGTCAGGTTCTTGTACTCCTGATTGCTGTTTCCATCATAGTGGTAACTGAACAAAAGGCTAGATCTATAATAAAGAAATTGTATCAGTACATTCAAGTGCTTTGAGATCTGAAATGCAAGGTGAGGGAGTGAGAAAATCCTTTAGTTCTTTGGAAATGGTATGGCAGTAACCTAAAAGAGAAAGCCAACATTCAACATAAACAAGATCTTCTAATTGGTAATATTAATTTGCTAAAATTAATTTAATGCTTCATCTCCCAATGAATTCATCAGCTATTTCAGGTAGTATGGATTTAGGCTATTTTGGTATCCATGGGTTTTTGTGGATTTGACCTGTTTCCTGTTCCTCTATCAGCACTATTAAAAAAAGTACTTAGTTTACAAGTGACTGGTAAGTCACTTAAACTTATTGGAACTGAAGAAATCTCCTTCACCATCCAGCCCGTAAACCTTTCTCAACCCTGCCTTGTGCTACACAGGATTAAAGAATTTCTTCACTAAATGACCTTCCTGGCCACCAGTACCATTTTCCTCATCAGCAGACATAGCCTTGCCAGACATCATAACCATGGACTCTTCCAAACACCATCTAAGAGCTCAGTAGAGGGGGCTCCATCTTCAGGATGAAACTTGAAAAGCACAGGTTCTGACCTTTGCTATACAACCTTCCCAACCACCATTACCATTATCCCCACCATCCCTCATTCTAAATGACTTGAGAAAGCTCCAAATGGGAGATCCCAGCATCATCAGAATTTCCAACCAGAATACTAATTCGCTCCTTGGACTCAACATAGTTAGCAATAAACATTTATTGAACACCTACTATGTGCCAGGTACTATGCAGAGTGCTGGGGATACAAAAAGAGTCAAGACAGCATCTTCCCTCAGGGAGTTCTCAGTCTAATGGGGGAGACAACAAACAAATACACACAAATAAGCTACATACAAGACAAGTAGGGAAAAATTAAGAGAGAGAAGGCATTAGAATTAAGAAAGATTGTGAAAAGCTTCCATTAGAAGATGGGATTTTAGCTGGAATTTAAAAGAAGCCAGGGAAGAGCCAGTTGGCTGACCCAAGGTGGAAGAGCATTCTAGACATGGGAGACAATGCCCAGAACTGAAAGCAGAGAGTTGAAAGCTAGTCTACAAGCTTATCTGTTCTGGGTACTTCCCCAGCCTGTGAATAGCAAACTCCTACCTCCCACTCCCCCTAAAGCAGCCTTGCTTCCTTTCCTGCCTGTTTCTCCATAGTCTATGCCCTGCCAATTTCAAATGCTGGGTTTCTCCAGCTCTTCTTTCCATTGTCTCTTACTCCTGCTTCTGAAGGCATTTTGAAGAAGGCAGGCAGAAGGATGCAAAGGAAAAGAATGATAGACCTGGAGTCAGAAATCTGGGGTTCAAATCCTCACTACCATTTAGTGCCTGTGTGACCTTGCACAAGTCACTTAACCTCTCTCTGTTTCAGGGTTCTTTTTTTTTAATTATAAAATCTAGGACTTGATGATTGATCCTAAAAAAAGTGCTGCTTAGATTCAGTGCATTCTCTAACATCTATCAGGCTTTCACCATAGCATAGCAATTCATCTCTAATTGAAATTATCCAGTATTGTGAAATATATTATTCTCCTACATTTTTCCTCCACTTCACGGCCAACCTCCCAGTAAAAGTGATCTATAGCTTCTGTTTCCACCTTCTTACTACCCATTCTTTGACCCCTTGCATTCTGGTTTTCAACCCTTCTATTCTGATGAAATTGATGTTTCTTGCATCACCAGTGACTTTAAAAGACAAGTCTAATGGACTCATTTGGGTATTCACCCTTGTTGACTGTTCCCCAGCATCTGACACTGGTGATTATTCAATTCTCCACATCATTCTCTCCTCCTTTGTCTTTTATGACATTACTCTCACTTGGTTTCTTCTCCTATATGTCTAAAGACTCCTCAGTCCCTTTTATTAGTTCATTGTCTCATTTCCATATTCTCTGGATGGATGTCATTCCCCAAATCCCAGACCTTTTTCTCCTCTCTATACACTTTCCCACAATGATTTCATCAATTCCCACCACTTTAATTACCAACTCAATGCAGATGACTCTCAAATCTCCGTATCTAGTCCCAACCTCTGTCCAAAATTCCAGTGCTATGTCTCTGACTGCTGGGTACCTCCACTGAATGCCCATTCCAGCAGCACCTCAAATACACTATGTTTAAAATTAAACTCATCTTCTATCCTGTTTCCCACCCCAAACCTGCTTCTCCTCACAGTCTCTCTACCTATTTGTGGCATCATCATCCATCCTATCAGTCATCCCCTTTCCCTTCCTCATTCACACATCCAGTCAGATACAAATGTTATGCATTCTTCTACCAAAATATTGCAATTATCCCTTGCACATCAGGGGGCTGTAGGGGTGTGGCTCCCTCCCCTATCCCTTTGTGCCCCCCTACCCACAACCCCCCAGGATCTGGAAAATGCACATAAAATGCTTTAGCCCTTCCTTTCAACTCCTTCAGAAGTCTGAATTATTACAATACTAAAGGATAAAATATGTTTATAATATACATTACATATGTGTGTATATATAATGCATTTCTAAGTTTCTAAACTTTTTCTGTCATCTACTGACCTTCATGTGTCATTTGCAACTTCCGCAAAACTTCCCTAAAATCTCCATTTAGTTGCTTATGCCAACCTACAATATATTGAAACCAGGATGGGGAAATTTGCACTGTGGAAGGGATAGCTGTAATAACATTCAACTCCTTAACTCTACTTAAATAATTATTGACCTATTTCAGGTCTTTATCTTCTTAATACAGGTCTTGCCCCTGCTCAGATTCCCCATTACCTAGAGGTACAAAAATCACTGATTCGAAGAACTAGAAGGGACTTCAGCAGCCATCTTATTCAACTCTTAATTGATCAATAACTTCTTATAAAATATCCCCAACAAGAGATTGAAATAGTATGAAATGAAAGCCCAACCTGGCATTGAAAGACCTCTGCATCAGGACTTCATTTACCTTTTCAGCCTTTTTTGTTTTTTCCTTTGCACTGATCTCCTATCAGAGGTTTTCATTCCAGTTAAACTGCACCAGCAAACATTGCTTTAGGTAGCTGTGTAATCTTCTACCTGTGTGCATCGTGCAGGTGCTTCTCCAGGTCAGGAAAGCATTCCTTTCTCATCTTCACCTGCTGGAACCCTTTTCCTTCAAAGCTTAGCTTATATTCCACCTCCTCTCATTTGAAAATGTTCACTCCTGTCTCTACCTTTCTACAGAGCTTTGTATCTCTTGGCCCTCTCATATCTTCACTTTTATAACATTTATTTATAGATACTCCCTCCCATCTCCATTAGATTTTAAACTCATCGAGGGCAGGAACTATGTTGTTTTTATTTTCACATCTCTAGGTAATACTGCACTTTGTGCATATTTGGGAGCTAATGCATTTCAGTTTAGTTCTGTTAAATTAACCCTGGCGGTTACATTCCAAGTTCCAGATTATTTTACTTTTCTTTTGTATGACTAATACAACATGTTTAATAACATTATCCAATCTGCCTGTGACACATTAATGCACATAGACACATATTCATAATGTCTGCTTAATCTATTCTTAAATCTCAGATAATACTTAAATATTAACTTACAGTTTAGGGGCTTTAAACTCTAGCAGCTCTTAACAAAATTCTGTGTGTATATATGTGTGTGTGTAAATGGATATGCTTGTGTGTGTATATGTGTGTATACATAGATTTGTATGTGTATATATGTATGTGTATAGACATGTGTATACGTGTGTATATACATCTATGTGTATAGATGCATGTGTGCATAGATATGTATGTGTATATACATAGATATATGTATGTATACATAGATATGTATGTGGGTACATATATATGTCTATGTGTATACATAGACATGTGTGTATATACATATATATGTATGTATACATAGACATGTATGTATACATAGATGTGTATGTGTATATATGTGTGTGTGCATATACGTGGATATGTATGAGTGTGCATACACACACACATACATAAATACACATGCACACAATGCTCTTCATCCTCCCTAATTTCTTATTCTTAACCTCTCGGGGTAGATGACAGACCAAGGCCAATGGGTGGTAGTTAAGTGACTTTTCTGCCTCATTATTTAAGAATTGCAATGGCAGGAGGTCCACCCTGCCCTCCCACCACTCCACCGCCACTAATGATCAGATGTACCACATTTAGTTTTACCCACTCCATTTACTAGACAGCCAAATATTTCGCACTGAGGCAATCTGCAAAACAAAAAGAAATAAAATGCAATCTTGGCTCATTTTGGAGTTAATTAACAACGTTCTTCAGGCTCTTCTTGGAGAAAAAATTCTCACTTCATTCTGTATGTGTCTATTTGGAGAGGGGAAAAAGAGCAACTATAATTAATGCCTCCTTTAAAAATATATCAGTAGTGGGGAGCATCTTCTAAATAATGGCTTCAGAGCAGAGAAATTACAAGGTGCAAAGATAAATGTGACTCGTTGAGTAAACAAACGAGATTAAGGCAACAAATGAGACAATGAGATAAAAAGCAGGGTGAAATCTCCACTGGAAGGTATACGATGCTCTGTGAGGAAAGTGGTCTTGAAATTCCATAATAGGTTCAAATTCTACCTGAGAAGGCAAACTTCACCGCCTAAATAGACATAACCAGTGTGCGGCTTTCAAGTGTCATTTGCCTGACCTAAGACAGTTTCTTCTGAGCAGCCCCTTCAGTTCTCTGATAACCGTCAAGACTCTCTAGAGCCTTTGGTAATTCGTTCTTGTGTCCCTGTGACATAACTTTTCTTCTACCTCTGAGACCTGAGGGCTGCTCACTTAACGAGCAAAAAGTGTCTAGAGAAAGAGGCCCTTGTGAGAATAAACAAAACATTCATTGTCCAGATCACCTTTTCCACTTTTTCCTTATATCCCCCATACCTCGCACAGTGACTGAACACTTAATATTTACTTATAGATTGATTGAAAAAGCAGATAAGTAAATAACAAGAATGAATGATTTTGGTGAAGGTAGGAGGATAACTTTTTTTAAAAATAAAATGTTATCAACCTCTTCCTTCTGTCTGACAGTTCCTTCTCAGTCACCTGTGCTGACTCGTCCTCCATAGTCTACCCCCTCTACAGAAGACACAGAGAAAGAGACGAGGTGGGAAAAAAAAAAGGAAGGAAGGGAAGGTAAAGAAAAGAAAGCAGGCAAATCAGAACTATGTGAATTTCTTATTCTTTTGTATTCATTAAAATATCCTCTGACATTGCTAACAACACTATTACCCTCTACAATATCTCTCATCTCTATTCTTTCTTTCCCCTTTCCCCTATGCCCACCTCACAACTAGATTATTGCAATACACTGCCTTAACTGGTCTCTTTCCTTCCAACCTCAGTCAATTCTGTACCTTACCACTATGTTAGATGTCCTAAAGAACCACTAGGATTGTGTCACTCTCCTATTCAATCTCCTTCGATGGTTCTACACTTCTTATCTAATGAAGTCCACTCCCGCTTGTGACTTTTAAAGTTCCTCTATATTCTGGCCTTACCTTAACTTACCTTTCTTACCTTAACTTACCTTTCCAGCATTGTCTCCCATGACTTCCAACACAAACCTTGTATTCCAGTCGTTCGTTTCCAGTCTCTTGAGATATATTTTACTTTCTCGTCTCAGCTCACGAAATTCTTGAGTTCTACCTAGATGAAAAATTTCAGATCTTTAAGAAGACAAATTACTCAACACTGACTTTAGTTCTACTTGACATTGCTAAGAAAAACACATTTTGAGTTTAGCTGATTTTTAAAAATAACCTGAGAAGGATCAACCTCTATTTTTCTGAATAATGATTTTCACAGATTATAAATTCTTTATGTATAATTTAAAAACATTGTTCACTTTCCCCTATAGCTGGTCCTATAGAGAAAGTTTGAAGATGTCACCCCTAAATTTGAAAAATGCATCCTGAGGCACACGAAGAATGTTTGCTATGGATTACTCTTGCCACTGACTGTAAAATATTTGAGGTAGGACCAGATTTAGAGCTGGAAGGCCTACTTAGACCATAAGATCCATGAGGGCAGGGATTGTCCTATGTAAATTTTATATCTGACTTGTTTTACCTAGCACCGTCCTGTCCTGCATACAGTTAGTGCTTAATAAATGTCTGTTGAATGAATCTGTCAATAGTGTAAAGACTCCTTTCCAATAGAGGAATTACGAGCTGTGCTAGTGTGACTGGTACTTCTAGTTCTCATTTTTTTTTCTTATTAAGTTTTTCATTAAGTGTGAAGGCCGAGAGTGGCTCTTGCGGGGAGGGCTCGTCCTCTTCCTCCTGCTCTGGGCCTGCCCCAATCCCCTTACTCCGGGCCTGGCCCCTACCTTCCTACTCTCATCCCTGAAGCTGTCAAAACAACGATAGCAAAGGTGAGGCACTTGTCTCTGCTTTTCCTGCCATGTCTGTGGGAGGGTCTTACTCTAAGACCTCCAGAACATCCACATGCCACCAGTTATAATTAAAAACATCATCCCAGGCTCTATTCTTCCTTCCAGTCAGTTGTAAGCACCAACACGGGAGTCTTGTTTCCCCAAACTGTTCATTGAAATGAAGGTCAGCGATGGCAGTCATTTCTGGTTCATATGAAACTTGGCTTTCCCTTCAAACCTCCCGCTTCGCATGCACACTTGGATCTTTTACAATACCACATCGAGCAAAGCAGGATTCAAGAGAGAGATACTGAAGCCCCTGGCAAAGCTATGCTAATGACTGATCGGGAAACCTTTAAAATATTTAATGTTTTCACCTAAACTGATTTATGCCTCTACTTCAAATATAAACTGATTTATAACTAGAGGAAAAAAATACTTGGCCACAACAGAGCATGTTCATTAAAAGTTCTTCTGAAGTGACTAGTGTTCTGGACATAACTTATAGATCACTTTAATTCTACAGAATGAAAAAAACAATTAGAATAAAATGGGTGTCATAACCTTCTTGTCTTTGCAATAGATGGTCCAGGTTAGACCTTGGCCCTCATCTTTATTAAAGAGCAAAAATAATCGTTTCACTGTGGCTACATAGGGATCCATCTCATTTCTTGCCTCTCCATAGGTCATCTTTGACACCTGAACGAAACAATCTTCCCTCAGCCCTAAGAATATGGGTGGAACTGAGGCTAAGTCTTCTGACTTCAAGTCCCATATGGAATCACTCTACCAGAGAGTTCAGTCTCATCCGATAGGGATGGCTGGCCTCATTTCTCAGTGCTCAGCTGAGGTATGAGGGTTCAAATGTGTAATACTGCACAATATTGGGGAAACCTTATCATAAGAAACTCGGAAATCCTTTGGTATTCAGACTGTCATGTTGTTCCTCATTTAAATATGGTTCAGGGGACACAAACCACAGTGTAACAACAACTTATTCTTTTTATCACACTTTAAGTTTTGTAAAGTATTAAATTTAGACTAATAATCCTATTTTGATACTATCACACCTATGCTCCAACCTTTCCCTTAAGGTAGAAATTTAGGAACAGTGATCAAATCGACATAACCATTCCTGGAAAGGACATGTCCAATGGCTGCACCCATCATCTTTGTGCTTTCCCATTCTACGACATTCTTCCCTCCCCATCCTCCTACACATGTCTTCTTCTATGAGTGTTACAGGTGAAATCTGAAATAATTGAGGAGACAAAGGTTCAAAATTCTGAGTACATTGATTTATTAAGAAATGCATGCCAATTGCATGACAAATAGGGACTGGGGCTCCTCAGCTTGGCAGTGGACCCTGAATACTGGGGAAGACAAATTTTTATGCGTTAAATAAAAACAATGAACAGGACATAAATCTGGATACAAGATTAGGTAATTTGATTTCTAATGGGAGGAAAGATTAGGGGCTTTCCAAATTGGAAAGTAGAGAAGGAGCAGGAATAATTCCCTACGTCAGAAAAAGTTATCCCACTCCTCTCCACCCCCAAAGTATCTATATTTGATCAAAGGATCAGGGAAATAGTAACTAATATAGTAGGGGGCATTTTTTTTTTTCAGATAAGACATGTAGGTTGTTTGAGATGTATACCTGTGAGAAGACTCCTTGCAGCAATCTGTGAATCTG
Organism: Bettongia penicillata ogilbyi; assembly: GCA_023548195.1. NCBI lineage: Eukaryota > Metazoa > Chordata > Mammalia > Diprotodontia > Potoroidae > Bettongia > Bettongia penicillata. The sequence continues at coordinate 3,350,555 of JAJHZJ010000709.1, read as the reverse complement.
AATAGCCTAGGGCCTTAGTTAAGGGTCTCTAAGTACCAGATAGGCCAGCAAGGTGCAGCAGATAGAACTCCTGGTGTAAAGTCAGGAAAACCTAAGTTCAAATCTGGCCTCAGGTGTCAACTGTGTGACCTTGGGCAAGTCGTTTACCCATTGCCTCAACTTCCTCATCTGTAACATGAGTTGGAGAGGAACAGACCACTCCAGTACCTTTGCCAAGAAAACTCAAATGGGGTCACAAAGAATCAGACAAATGAAATGACTGAACCACAAAACTTGTCTCTGACCCTACATCTCCCACTTCTCTGTTCTAATTTCAGACTGTGTTATTCCTTGACTTTTTTGTCGTCTCCCCGCACCCAATGCCCGTTCCGTATTCCCTTCCCTCTTCAATTCAAACACAACACCCGGACCATCTCCTTTTGTCTCCATCCCCAAAGGTTTTCACTAACACCAAAAGAGGGTAGGAGTTTAATTTGAATAAGGCCTCTGATCTCTCCTCCATTCAATTCATCTGGAAAAGAGGCATGGAGTCTTATGCTAATCCATGGCAGCAGTCCAGTGGAACTTGTCAATATAACAATGTGTGTTGACACAGATATCTCCCGGCTGTCCCTCTCCACTTTCCTGCTCCCTCAGGGGAGCATTTTGTCTGTTTATGAATTGTAGACAGAAGATGAAAAGCAATATTGAAACATGTGGCTGCTGATGGCTGGGAGAGGATCGTCAGCTAATTGTTTCTGCCTTCTGTGGCACGGAAAACATTTTATTTTTGTCAAAAGCAACTGCAGAGCCTGAGTGACAGGGCAATCACAGTCTAAAATCTTTTGAACAAAACCTGCCCAGCTAGGCGGCAGCATGTGTGAGGAGCATACTGGGGGGAATGACAGCTCTTTCTAAGGAAAGAATTCTTTCCACCTTTGCTCATTAGCATATGTCAGGGACTTCATCATCCACTGACGAGTCTGCTTTGTCAAGTTGAAAGCAACCAGAAAGATCCTCTCCCAAAGCATTGGTTGAGAACCTAGCTCTCTTTAAAGGCAATGAAAACGTGACTCATTTCAGTTACAGTATCTTTAGCTCATCTTGACTGTGTCTATGCATAGAGCTAGACCGTGATTTTAGCTGAACTGACTTGCCCATCTGTTTAAAATGTTAAAAGAAGCAATGAATCAGTCAGTCTTGGACAGCTAACCAGTTGGTGTGATCTGATCATGCATTTGATTTAGATTTTTTTCCTTTTTCTGTGTGTCTCCCCACGAAACCTTGCCTAATGCCTCAAGATGACATGCATTTCTGGATTCCCTTAAGGCTCTGCCAGCAGAGTGCAAACTGTGGTAGATCTTACCACACTGAAAAGGCTTGGAGAACTGGTCTCTTAACATATTATATCAATGTCCTCTACTCACCAGCTTAGCTAAGTTCGAAAAAGCTCAAGACCAAAAGGCTGGCTACCAGGTGACATAATTGAGGAGAATGTAAAATCATTGGCCGAGACCAGGAAGGGTGGTCTCCTAATAATCCTGAGCCGTGCGATTTTGTAGATATTATTGTTCCACTATTTTACAGATGAGAAAACTGAGGCTTGGAGAGTTTAAGTGACTTGCTGCATAGCCCACATTTGGCAAACTTCCAAATAAAAGTGAAAATGCAGATCTTTCTGAAACCAGTTCCAGTGCTCTTTTCACTAAATGACATTATAAGGGATATATTAGTCACTTTTTTTTTTATTAACGCTTTGTTGACTGACTAAATGAATTTTTTTTGCTATTCTGATTTCTTGTTAAGGTCATTAGAATCCTCATTAATATTTATTTACAAACAAGATTTTGAATCCCAGATTCAAGTGTCTTCCCCTTATCACAGTCCTATGAGAGGGGTGTGTAAATATCATTACCTCCATTGTATAGACAAAGAAAATTAGGATCACAAATGTTAAATAATTTGCCAAAGTTTATAAAGTAAATTTCAGAGTGAAAAATCAAAATCTAAATCCTACTGTAGCACCATATTCACTGTTCTGTTGTATATAGTACCTGACTCTCCATGACCCCATTTTGGGGTCTTCTTGGCAAAGATACTAGAGCAGTTTGTCATTTCCTTCTCCAGCTCATTTTATAGAAGTGAAAACTGAGTCAAACAGGGTCAAGTGACTTGACCAGGGTCACACAGCTAGGAAGTAAGTGTCTGAGTCTGCATTTGAACTGAGGTGTCTTCCTGATTCCAGCCTGGCACTATGGCACCACCTAACTTTAATATAAAATTTAGTACATATTTAATAAATGTTTGTTGACTGATATTTTCTGGCCATCACGTTTTCTTGTCAGTCACAGAACCTTCCCCTCTACCAAAATTTGAAGACAAACAGAATGAAATGCTTTTGTGTTCTCCATTATAAGTGCTGCTTCCTCAAGCTGCTAGTCATTATTATTTTCCTTTCTATTTTTTTTAGTTTAGAACTTAATAAACACCAAAAATAGCTATATACAAAGTAGAAAACAAAAAGTAGATTGTATATAAAACTAAATTTCCTTTCCATATCACTTGCTTTTTTGTAAAGCATGAAATAAATTCAACCTATGATTTTCAACACTTTCTTACTTGTCTGCATTTTCTATATTCTTTTGTGTACTTTAAAAATATTTCAGTGATGCTCCTTTTTTAAATTTTTCCTTTTTCTGTTTTCCATCACTGTTGTCGCCTCTGTCTCCTCCCAACCTCCCCATTAAGAACATGAGAAAAACAAGCCAAGCCCTTGTAATAAATAAGTATAGTCAGACAAGTCAAATCTACATAGTGGTCATGTCCACGTAGACCTGTCCCTTTACACACATTAGGTCCATCACTTCTTTGTCCGGAGATCAGTAATATTTCTCATCATGGGTCCTCTGTAGACATAGTTCATCATTGATTTGATCAGAGTTCTTTAAATATTTTGTTTTTCTTTATAATACCGTTGTTGTTTTTGAGTAGTTTCTGATTTTCTGTGACCACATTTTGTGATTTTTCTTGACAAAAATACTGGAGTACTTTGTCATTTCCTTCTCCAGCTTATTTTACATGTGAGGAAACTGAAGCAAACAAGGTTAAGTGTCTCAAGGTCACACAGCTAGTAAGTGTGCGAGGCTAAATTTGAACTCAGGTCCTCTTGACTTCAGGGCCAGTGCTCTCTCCACTGTGCCACTTACCTGTCCTGTTTCTACTTATTTCACTTGGCATTACATCATACTCCTGGGAGTCATACTTCTCTGAAATCCTCTCTTTCACCATTCCTTTGACTTGACCACCTCTTAATTGATAGGCAATCTTTTATTTTTCCTTTTATTTCTTTTCATTTTTATGTCTTTTATGTATTTTTATGTCTATTTATTTCCTTTTGTTTCTTTTCATTTTTTCCCTATAAAGCCCAATTCAACTTTAGAATTATTATTATTGCTTCTATTTCCTCCCTGGATTATTTTCCTTCTTTATCCCTCTCTCCCAATCCCTACTTATTTCCTTTTGAGTTTGATGTATTTTTACACCAAACTCTTTCTGGATATGGAAGTATGAATTTCTGTTTAACTCTCCTTTATCCAGTTCAGATAAGAATAAGGATCCTCTGATGCATACTCCCATTCCATCTTCCTCTATGTTTTTCTACTTTTGGGGGGACTCTTTTTGTATTTCAAAGTTTCCATTCAACCCTGATCTTTATTCAAGAATGCATGAAAGTACTCTGTTCCATTAAAGGTTCATTTTTCCCTCTCTAGAAATATAATCAACTTTGCAGAATAACTTATTGTTGGTTGTAAACTTACGTCTTTTAGAATTTTGTATTTCAGGATCTCCCTTCATTGTTGTGAGAAATTGCCAGATCTTATATAATCCTTTTTTGGTAATTAAATTCCAAGTGCAAGGTTTTTTTTTTCTTTTTATCTAAAAAAATCTGGATTTGGGTTATAACATTTTAGAGTTTCTTTTAGGGAGGTTATGGGTGGATTTGTTTTTTGTTAAAAAAAAAGTTTTATTGATGTGTTGTTTCTTTATTATAAATATTTATGATTTCTCCCACTTTGTGAAAGATAGCAAAAATAAAATTGGGAGAAATCATAATACCACAATTTCATCTGAAAACACATGCAACATTCCACATTTATAGCAAACCCCACCATCACCTTTCTACTTTTAAAAAATAAGCAGAAATATATTTTCATTCCCTCCCACTCTCATTTTACTGGAGGTGGGGAGGAACAGTACATTATATATATATAGTCAGGCAAAACAAATTCTCTCAACAATTGTATACAAAAATATATGTCGCATTCTACACCCTAAATCATTCACTTATCTGTAATAATAGCATGTTTCATTATGGGTTCTCTGGTATCATAAATGGTCATTGTACTGATCATATTTCTCATAGTTTTCAGTTACTTGTTTTTACAGTGTTATTGTATAAATTGTTCTCCTTGTTCTGCTCTTTTCATTTATATCAGTTTGCAAAAGGTTTCAGAATTGTTCATTTTTATGATATGAATATCAGAGTACAAATTGTTCCCCTGGTTCTGCTCATATCATTCTGCATCAGTTCATATAAATCTTTCATGCCTTTTAATAATTATCAATTTCCTTATTTTTTTAATACCACAATATTTCTTGCATTACCTTCATAGGAAACAACATATTTAACCATTCCTCAATTAACAAGCACCCCTTTAGTTTCCAGGTTTTTTTGTTTTGTCACTACAAATATTTTTGCACATATAGTACCTTTTCTTCTTTTTTCCCACACACTTTTGGGGAAAGATTAAAATTTGTAAAAGTAAAACATGTTTTCCAATAGATAAATAGCCTAAAGGTGGTGTTGCTGGGTCAAAGGGGATACCGTGTTAATTTTAAGTAATTTATATTAAAGTAACTTTTTATGTATAATTCCAAATTTCTTTTCAGAACGGCTGTATCCATTCACGGGTTCACCAAGAGTACATCCATGTGCCTGCTTTCCCACAGCCCCTCCAACATTTGCTTCTCCCTTTTTGTCATCTTTACTACTTTGATGGGTGTGAGATGGACTCACAATACAGTTGCTTTCATTTGCATTTCTATATTAATGATTTAGAGCATTTTTAATATGACAATATTGTCATATAAATATGATAATATCCTTCCCTTAAGAACTGCCTATTTATATCCTTAGTCCATTTAACAACTGGAAAATATCTCTTACTTTCATAAATTTTAATCTCTCCCCAAAGGTGTGTGGGACTACTTCATTAAGTTTGTTACAAGGGTACATAGAATTTTAAGAATTCTCTTTGCTAGTCAGGAGTCATGCCTTCCTTCACATACTCAGAAGCATGCAAAACCAACCCAGACTTGGATGGATGCAAGATTATATTTACAAAGAGAATTAAAATTTTGTCCTGAGAATTAGAAAACCTGGTTCAAAACCTGTCTCCTACGTATACTAGGTATGTGACCATGGACAAAATCATCTTTGAAGGTCTCAGATCTCCTAAGACTATTAGCTGCAGAGACCTGCAGTGTTAAAGGGAATTCCTCCCTGGGGACCCCCTACACCAATGAAATTAGAGATCCAGTCCAAAATAAAATGGTTACAAAGCAAGAAGTTTCTGGATTTTACTCCTGTCTTTGCCAACTCAAATTATGTCGTTCAGTCATTCTTTATCACCACCAAAAAAAAAAAAGAGTTTCCATATCAGATACTTTGAGATCATGATCATTTTAATTGTACCCATGAGGGAAAAAATGATTTTACTACTGTATTTGCTAACTCAAATTATATTGCTCAGTCATTCATAACCATTATCAAAAAAAAAGTTTTCATGTCAAGTACTTTGAGATCATAACTGTTTTAATCCCTCCCATGAAGGAAAACTGGAATATTTGGATTTTAGTGGTCAAAATCTTGTTAACAAGCAAACTCCCCAAATAAAGTTTATATAAAGAACTTCAGCTTCTGGGTTTAAGAAGGAATTGATCTAAAATGTAGCATATAGTCCTTAAAGGTCTATGGTTAACAAACCCAAGTAATAGTTCATAAGGGTCATTTAAGTTTTAACTGGAAAACATGCAAGGAATTTCAGAATAGACTTATACTTTGAACTCAAGTGCAGAGAGCCAGTGGACTCAATTCTTTATTACCTACCTCAGGTGTTTGTATATTTCAATCGATAGCAATTCACTGTAGCTGTCAATCTGTCGATTTTAAATGTTTCCACAATGCTACCAGCAGGTACCTAAGCAACCACAATGGGAAAGAAAGAACTTTAGAGAGACTGAGCTTTGTTCACAAACTAGAAATATATGTATGCTTCAGCTGCTTTCTGAAGCAGGCTCCCCAGAACTTAATTTGTTGCAAGTGAAGAAGTCCTATACCCAATCCTAGATAAAGTGTCATCTCAATAAATGTGTAAAGCAAAAAAAGCAGTTCTGGAAAGGAATCATAATGCAAGGTATCCATTTTATAAATGCAGGAATTAGAACTGTTAAGAGAGAAAAAATGTTAAAGCTAAATTATTATTAGGACTCAAAATACACTTATTTTAAGAAAATTTTTTAGCCAATTCACAGGTTCTTTCAAAGGCTCACACAGTCTTTGTGAGTTCACTGTGCTTCTTCACTGAAGGCAGAACCACATAAAACATTGCTTATTTTAGGATGATGTTCAGACTCTCATTGGTGCTAACTGGTTACAAAGAGGTAAGCATGAAATGTATCCTGAAAAAAGTAGTGGTATAACCTTGCCTCCCACATACACAAAAGTGTTCTTAGCATCACGGAGTCAAAGCTGGAGTGGACCTCCAAGACCTTCTGATCTGATTCCCTCATTTTATAAAGGAAAAATGGAGGTTTAACAAGATGGAATGGTTTATCCAAGGTCATACAAGCAGTTTATAACAAATCCGAACTTTGAATTCAAGTTTTGGATCCTCTGATTCCAAATCCAGGACTACTTCCATAGTTTCATACTTCCCTTTCTTGAGACTTATCAACAGTTTTTAGGACTCAAGTATCTGCATCAAAATCCACACTAAAAATATGGGTTAAATTTGTTTGCACCATATCAGTGTACCACAGATCACTTCCTATTTGCTTAAATATAATGATAGAAAGAACCTGAGGAATATTTGTCATCAAATTGAAATTATATTCTACAAACATTTTTAATTGATATTTCCATTTTAGGAAATCTCATTCCCAAGTTCCTATCTATCGCCAAAAGTTAGGACTTTGATGTAGACTCTTAAAATTCTAGGAAAGAATTTAGAGATCACCTAAATTCTCTAAACACTGCTCAGGTTATAGAAAACGTGTTTGCCAAACAGAGATAAAAATAACAGTGTTTGCTGTACACATGGATTCAAAGATTCCTTACAATAACTCCAATCTCTGCCCCCTGTGGGTCCAGAGCCACAGGCTAGGAATCACTAATGCAGTCCAACCTGCACATTTTATATATGGAGAAAATCGAAGTCCAGAAGAGTCCACCCTGGCAATAAATAGAAGATCTGGGGTTCAAAACAAGATTTTCTGTTCCAAATTCCTCATTTTTCCCACTGTACTATTCACTGAATATTAGATAACAAAGGGGCTTGAGATATCTATCAGTCAACAAGCATTTATTAAACACCTACTTTGTTCCAGGCACTCTGCTAGATGCAAGGATACATATTTGAAAGGAAAATTGTCCCTCTAGCAGCCAAATTCCTAGCAAAAGCCATATACCTTCATTACATCCATTTCTCCTCTCATTCACTTCTCATAAATTTCATATTCCAGCTTTCTACTGTTATCACTCATCTGAAACTGTTCTCTCTGAAATCATCTTTCATTGCAAAACCAAATTCTCTCCTAGCAGCCCTCGTCTTCCTCGAGTATTTGCCACTATTAGCTCTGCTCCCCTGTTGTGGGTTTCCATACACACTCTCTCCCTTTTTGTCTCTTGCATCTCTGACAGCCCCTTCTCACGCTTCTCTTCGGCATTATCTTCCAAATCATGCCCATGAACCATGACTATATCCCAACACTCTGTCCTGGGCCCTCTTTTGTCCTCTCTCTACACTCTTACATGGTTACCTCATTAGCTCCCATATCTTCATACTTATATAGATGACTGTCAGATCTTCCCCTAGTCTCTTCATCTGAGATTATTGGTCAGTCGTTTTTCAGTCATGTCTGACTCTTCATGACCCATTTGGGGTTTTCTTGGCAAAGATACTGGAGTGGTTTGTCATTTCCATCTCCAGCTCATTCTGTAGATGAGGAAACTTAGGCAAACAGGGTTAAGTGGTTTTCCCGAGGTCACACAGCTAGGAAGTATCTGAGGCCAGATCAGAGCTCTGGAAGATGTCTTCCTGACTCCAGGCCTTCCACTCGACCTACTTCAGCATCAGCTGTCCTACCATGTGAGCTTCCTAATGAACACTTTAAACTTATCCCATAGGCATCTCAAGCACATGTCCAAAACAAAACTCATTCATTATCTTTCTTCCCATACTCATACTCTTCCAAATTTCCCCATTAATTACCTATCACAATTTTCCAGTAATATGCATTTGCAAACTTCCTGTCATTTTTTAGGACCAATCAGGTTAAATAATTTATCCAGGATCACACAGCTAGTAAGTGTCAAAGGCTATATTTGAATTCAGGTCATCCTGACCCCAGGGCTGGTGCTCTGTCCACTTCCCCACCTAGCTCACCCTTTTCTTGTTATTCTTGATTTCTTACATTTCACCTCACATATCCAATTAGCTGTCAAATATTGTCATTTCAGTTTTGGCAGTTTCTCTCACATCCATCCCATTCTAAGAAAATAGAAGGAAACATACATTTATTAAACACCTACTATGTGCCAGGCCCTGTGCTAAGCACTGTAAAATAATATTTCCTTTGATTTGCACAACAAGCCTGGAGGTTCTACTATCCACTGATTTGATCCCTACTTTAGTTCAAGCCCTCGTATCCTCTGAGGCCTACAGAAGTTAGCTCCTAAGTTCCTATCCTCAAATGTCTCCCACTCTAATTTATTCTCTACCTAATTGCCAAAGTGACTTTTCTAAAGGGCAGGACTAACCAAGTCTCCCCTCTCCTCAGTCAATTAGTCAAAGAGCATTTATTAAGTGCTTCCTATGTGTGACTCAACAAACTTCAGTGGTTTTCTATACCTTTAAAATCAAATATAAACCTCTTAATTTGGCATTGAAAGTGCTTTAAATCTTCATCCCAGATGGTGTAGTAGAGGCAGGAACTCACCTGAGCTCTCCTAAACCCCCTCTAAACAACTTTTTAAATAATACCTCAAACCAAATTGCAGAGCATCAGAACCAACAGAAAGGCAGCAAAATAATTTTCTAGCCCAAGACAGATTAAGAGTTCAGCAGGTAAGGTCTGTCACATGGAGTGGTGGGTAAGGTTTGGAGTGAGGTATAGGCCATGTTCCAGTAATGCCAACAGCAGGTCTTGGGACAGTTTATCAGTGGTGGCATTAGCTTTGGGAGCTCTCATGTCACAGGGGGTCAGATAACTGGTCAGAAATTAAAGGGCACCCTTTGCTGGCACTGTGAGCAGGACTCTATACCCAGATACAGTTCCAGGTTGCAGTCCCAGGGCAAACAGAAGTGGTACTGGTTGTTACCACAGGGAAGCAGGGTCCTAGTCACAGTTCCAGGCAGACAAGTGTGCTTGTAGTCACTCAAATGAACAGAGGCCTTTGTCTCACTTTCAAGGTAGAAAGGAACACTAACACTTGTGACTGCAGTAGAACAGGAACCTGGTCACAATTCCAGAGCCAAGAGGGATATGCTAATAGTTACAGGAGAACAAAATGTCTTCCTGGGTAACCAGAATGAAGGACAGCAGAGCAGTGACCACACCTCTCCTTAGATCATACCACCTTGGAAGCATTGAAAACTTGCAGGTCCCTAGAAATAGCTCTGAAAACAATGGCATGGAAAATGTGAAGCCTCAGACAGTGCCCCAGAAAATCAAGGAGCAGATCCCAACTTTAACATAAAATCAAGAAATATGCTGGAAAAACAAGCAAATAACAAAACAGAATATAACCATAAAAGTCACCATGATTACAGGGAATATGAAGAAGAAATTCAGAAGACAAAGATATCAGAACAACTACAAAGTCTCAAAGAAAGATGTGAATTGGAAACAATCTCGACAAGAATTCCTAGAAGAGCTCAAAAAGGATTTTTAAAAACAGTAGTGTATATATAGAATAAATTTACACTCACTTGCATGTATGTATATATACATACACACATATGTGTAACTATATTTGTATCTAATGGTAGCCATCTCTGGGGGGAAGGGGAGGAAGAAAAAAGGAACATAAGGAAAAAGTAATTTACATGATAACTTTATTATATATTTAAAAGGAATGGCAAGTTGTACATAATAGATTTGCAGTTTCAGAAGCAATCATCTTTTTTTTTCTGTTATGGAAATGTTTATTTTATTCTATAAATTAAGAAAATTTTTTTTAAAAAATCAAATAGGAGAGGTAGAAGAAAAATGGGAAAAGAAATGAGAGTGATACAAGAAAATCATGAAAAAACAGTGAGTAACTAGTAAAAGAGGCAAAAAAAGTACTGAAAAAAATACCTTACAAAGGAGAACTGATCAAATAGTAAAAGAGGCATGAAAATTCACTATAGGAACTTTGAAAAAGGAGAATTGACAAGATAGAAAAGGAGATACAAAAGCTCACTGAAGAAAATAATGGCTTAAAAATTAGAATTAGGTAAGCAGAAGCTAATGACTCCTTAGAACATCAAGAAACAGTAAAACAAAATTTAAAAAAAAAATAGAAGAAAATGTGAAATATCTCATTGTAAAAATAATTGATCTGGAAAATATATCAAGGAGAGAGAATTTAAGAATTATTGGACTATCTGAAAGCAACGATCAAAACAAAGAGCTTAGATACCCTATCTCAAGAAGTTATTATGGAAAACTAAAAGCAGAGGGTAAAATAGAAATTAAAAGAATCTACCAATCACCTCTTAAAAGAGATCCCAAAATAAAAAGTCCTAGGAATATTATAGCCAAATTGCAGAGCTTCCAGGTGAAGGAGAAAATATTACAAGCAGCCAGAAAGAGACACTTAACACACTGTGTAGCCACAGTCAGGATCACATAAGATTTAGCAACTTCCACATTAAAGGATCAGAGAACTTGAAATATGATATTCCAGAAGGTAACAGACCTACAATTACAACCTGTTATAGTAGCTAGAGGGATTGTAATGATTTGCTTCTGTCTTTGGTGCCCACATGAATACGGAATAATCTAAAAATGAGAATAACCTAGAATCTTATGAAAGACTCTAAAGTGGAAGTAGGCTTAATATAACATAATAAACGGCATCGAAAATCAAGATAACTAAAAACATGTAAAATCTATGATTTCTAAAGAGGGACATCCCTCATGAGGGGACTCTCTTTATGCAAATAAGAACCTGTCTACGAATGACTTAAAAGACAAATTCTAGAGAATTACTTCAGTCTCAGCACTGTTAAATGACTTGCTCAGGATCATAGGAGACAGAGCTGGTTTTGAAATCAGGACCAGAACTTTAGCTACTATCACAGTCTACTTTCTAATAAAGGCGATTAAGGGGGGAAATTACTAAAATAAAAATGAAGACAGTAACTTCAGAGATAGTGGAAATTTTTATCTTCACAACTGATGTCCTTTATGAGTTACTGCCAAAAAAAAACCCAGATGATGTCTCAGCACCCTGAGTTTACAAATTAAATTTGAGGAAATGTCTTGCTGATTGCTACTGCAGGTAATCAGGTAATTGACTGGGCATGGACTGATAATTACATAGTGTTGGCTAATTAGAAGGGAACAAGAAGAGTGAATGCTTATAAGATGTTAGAGTAAGCTGGGCAGACAGGCCCCACATTAGAAGGTCATGTGGTCCTAGCTTCAGTAACCTTTTGGCTGTTTCATTAGTGACCTCTGCTCAGAATAATCCATGTGCTACATAAATGTCTCTGGCCCAAAGTTTGTTTGAGGATAAAATGTGAGGAAGGGGAATAACTGGAAGGGATAAGTTTTCAAGAATTTCCTAATCTGTGCTTAAGATCACAGGCTGAGGGCTAGAAAAAAGGATTTCAAATATCATTCATCCAACCCTGGAGAAAAGAATTGACAGCTCCAGTTCTACAGATTGTAAACCACCACAAATGGAGTGTGAATCCAGATCCTCAAGTTCCATATTCCATAGTCTTTCAGTTCCTTGTACTTTATTGTCTCTCTTATCCCAAGCTACTTCCAGGTTTGTCAGGTGGTCTTTCATTCTTTTTCCCCCAAATAGCAACTAAGCTCATATAATGAACCAAACACTCAGCAATTACTGGATTCTAGTTGCCCATTTTTACTTGTGGGACAAATTGCATTAGCTACCATCTCAACTTATTAGCGTATCCCCCAGGGTTTTTGTGTCCTTGAGAGTATTCTGCTGATCCCAGAGACCAATGAAGCAAATCAGCGAACAAATCTTTACTGCCTAGGTTGGCTGGACCCCTCTTGGCTTCATGCTGGATGGGCTTCATGCTGGATGTCATTATGTTACTACCTTAAGAATTCATCCAGTTACTGTCTTCATTTTTATTTTAGTAATTTCCCCCCTTAATCGCCTTTATTAGAAAGTAGACTGTGATAGTAGCTAAAGTTCTGGTCCTGATTTCAAAACCAGCTCTGTCTCCTATGATCCTGAGCAAGTCATTTAACAGTGCTGAGACTGAAGTAATGCTCTAGAATTTGTCTTTTAAGTCATTCATAGACAGGTTCTTATTTGCATAAAGAGAGTCCCCTCAAGAGGGATGCCCCTCTTTAGTAAAATGAGAAGGTTAGTCTTGGAAGAAAGCACTGACATCTCAAGGCAAACTCATTGGATCACTTTTCTTTGTGGTCTTAAAGGTTTTACAGTGTTCGCTGTGTCACTTGTCCACTGTAATCTTTATTTCCATTTTTCCTCATATTTTTGCTTACAGAAAAATAGAATGTTTCAAATCTCCTAGGAAGAAAGTAGAAATTGCATTTCAATAACCCAATCACATGTAAAGCTGGAAAACAGACTAAATAGGGCATGTAGTACAAAGCTTGGAGTGATTTATAATTAAATTTATATTTTCCTGATATCTTATGTTTATAAGGCTCAAGATTCCATTTCCTGGATGCATGTCATTATGTTACTACCTTAAGAATTCATACAATTATTAGGGCCATTATTTTGTATTTATGCAGTACCATTTCTCTGAGGAACTCAACATGCTTTTATACAGTCCCATATTTCTTACTTTCTCACTTTAAGGTTTAAAAAAAAGAAGAAAAGAAAAAGAAAGAAAGAAAAAGTCATTCTTTCTTTTCCAAAATCTTAAGTCTCTTGGATTTCTTCCCTTTCCTGACCTTTAACTATCCTTGAAGAGTCACCTGCCCAACAACCTTTATCATTTGAAATTGATTGAACACGTGGGCCTAGAGAATAACCATAAAAAAGGTCAATACTGGCTTGGAAAGAAGCTTCCAGTGAAAAAGCTCCAGGGATCCATACTTGGCCTTGTGTTATTTAGCATCCATTCAAAGGCTTGGATAATGGCATAGACATGACCCTTATCAAGTTTGCAAATGATACAATATCAGTAGGCATAACAAACACACTGAATGATAAAATCTAGTTCCAAAGAGACTTGACAGATTAGAACACTGGGCTGAATCTAATGAGGAAATTTTAATATCAGTAAATTAATAATCTTATATTTGGGTTCAAAAAAAAGTCAAAAACAAATAGGGAATGAATGGCTAAGATGATTTTGTCTGAAAAGTTGTGATTTGTTTAAAAAACCAGAATTGGGGTGGGAAATGGTAGAGGTACTAGGCAATCAGTGAAAATGATTGACTGTGAAAATGACATGGCACCCAAAAACACTAATATAAAATCAGGTTGCCATAAAAGTGGTATGATGTCCAAGAATAAGGTGATAAATTCTCTGTGTCCCATCCTGTTTTGACCCCCATATAGACTGTTGTCCTCAGTTGTGAAAACCACAGGATACAAAGAAAAATAACAAGATGGAGAATATCTGGAAGACAATGAAAGGATTCATGTTCATGCTATCATGAATCAATTGAAAAAAATGGTAATATATAGCTTGGGGCAAAGAGGATTCATGAGGACTTGATAGCTAGTCTTCAAGTATTGGTAAAACTATGAGGTAAAAGAGGTATTAGACTTATTTTGTTTAATCCCAATGGGCAGACCTAGAAGCAACTGGTGGAAACTGGAAAAAAAAGCAATTTTAGACAATATACAGAAAAACTTAAGAGCTCTTCCAAAGTGGAATTGGATGGCTAGGAAAGGGGGGTTTGTGGAAGGGAGAAGACCCTCCCTTTGGAAGTCATCAAGCAAAAACAGAATGATCACTTGAGTATAATATACAAGAGACTATAGATTGGACCATGGGACCACCTAGGTCCCTGCCACCTCTGAGGTCCTGTACATCTCTAACCTTGAATCATTCTCATGGTTTATTTTCCTTGTTCTTCATCCTCAAGTAAGATTACTGATGGGAAAATAGGGACTTATGATCCTATGAAATATGAGCAGCACTGAAAACACGACATACTACAAAACCACACTGTCCTTTTGCTTAAAAGCCTTTCTATTTCTTTTATTGATTCACTTCCAAACTATCTCTCTGTTCTCTTTGAGATCATAATCCTACCTACATTTCCTTTTTTTGATGGGTTTATTTCATTCTTTATTGAAAACATAAAAGTCATACAGCATGAGCTCCCTCCATTGTTCTTGCTTTTGCCAAATTTTGGTTGTTGTTTTGAGTCATTTTTCAGTCGTTTGCCTCTTTATGGCTCCATTTGGAGCTTTCTTGGCAAAGATACTGGAATGATTTACCATTTCTCTAGCTCATTTTATAGATGAGGAAACTGAGACAATCAGAGGCAAGTGACTTGGCCAGGGTCACAAAACTAGGAAGTGTCTGAGGCCAGATTTAAACTCAGAAAGATAAGTCTTCCTGACTCCATACTGAAAGCATTATGCACTATGGCAGCTCCTAGCTGCCCACAGCATACTTGCCTTTAAATTCACCAATTCAGATTTGGAGTTTTCCTTTACTTCAAAGGCTAGCCCATACCCTGGTGCCTTAGATCACATTTCTGCTCAACTGCTGAGAGTTCTTTTCCTATAGGAAGATTGGTGTCCTATTAAGAATGCTGGTCTTGAAATTAGGAGAGTACTTAACTGTGATTCTGGGCAAACAATTTCATTCCTTAGTGTAATGGCATGAAAAGTAGGTTCTTTTACTGTTTTTGTTTTAGTATAATCAAATACCTCTGACTGAATCTTGCTTTTATCAACTGGGTCTTCACTAAGAGCAAACTATAGAAACAAGAGTTTCTTTAACTAGAAACAGTATGTGTATTTGTATTGTTAATTATTTTAATGTGATTAAAGATCTTCTCCACCCATGAATGGGCCTACTCATTAAGGAGAGTTTGATTAGGGAGGATTTGTAGGAAGGCTTTCATCTTTTGTTAATGAGGTACTAGTTCTCAAGAGTTGTGATGTCCTCTGACCCTAAAAAATGTATAAATACTCATAGGGTGAGATTTTACTTTGGGACTTACTGACTGGAAGTATTTGGCCAAAGGAGACTCTGGGAAGCCGCTAAGGAGCTTCCGCCCATTCCCCTGGCTTTGAAAACTCAGATGTTAGGGCTCCCCCCTCTGGTAACTATGGTCAGACAGTTGGACCTGTCTGTTGATTTGTGATATATGTATTTGATTATGGTTAGACAGTTGGAAGCCTTGTCCATTGGTCTTTGATTTCTCTGTATTTTCTCTGAAGTTCAGAGTGCTGACTTTTTCCCCAGAACTAGGTAAATGATAAATGTCCTTGATTAAAGGAGATTGTTAACCCCTCAGAAGTTGACTTTCCTTTCAGTAAAAGCAGATCAAAGAACCTGGGATAGCAAACCCCTCCCATGTTTGTCAGGATGATTACTGATACACTTAGGCCCTCAGTTTCTTCATTTGCAAAATGGGGTTCATAATATTTATATTCTCTCTCTTGTAGGTGTGTTGTTAGGAAAATATTTCATAAACATTAAAGCCTGATGGAAACACAAGTTGTTATTATTCTTGTTCCCACACTTAGACCTTCACTGTCTGCATCTTTAATTTCTCCCTCTTCACCGGCTTCTTCCCCTCTGTATACAGAACCATAGAACTTGAGAGTTGGAAGGGACCTCAGTGGCAATCTAATCCAACCCACTGTAATATTCTTGACCAATGAGCATCCAGACTCTACTTGAAGACTTCTAAGGAAGGAGACCTCTACAGATACCTCTATACATCAAAAAAAATCAGAATGAAACCCTTTATTTAATCCTGTTTCCCTCTTTAGTTACCATAATATTTTTCCTTTATTTCCAATATCTTTAAATCCCACATTTACCGTTTTCTCACCATCCATTGCTATGGTTAAAAATGTGTCTTCCTTCTCCATCATTCCATAGTACTTGGATTTTTGAAGGTCACCAGTAACTTCTTTCTTGGCATATCTAGCAGGCTTCCCAAGGTCCTCACACTGCTTAACCTTTCTGTAGCATTTGACACAGCTGATGATATCCTCCTTGAAACTCTCTTCAGGTGAGAGGAAAGAGTATAAGTTAGGATGGAAAGTGAGATGGAGACAGTAATTCCAGCCTTGTTTTGGCTAATTACAGCCTGTGATTACTTGAACCAATCACTTCTACATGGACAAAATAAAGGCATTGCATCAAATGACCTCTAAGTTCTCATTCCCTGATTTTAGTCCCAGTGCTGCCATTAAACATAATAGGAGCTAGAACAAGTCCCTCTCCCAATCTGGCCCTCAGTTTCCTCATCTATGACCTATAGGAGTCAGACTAGAGAATCTAAGTCCTTTCCAGGGTTGATATACTGAATACCTTTATGCAAATGAGAGCCAATATCAATGACACAAAAAATTCTCATTTTTAACTAGCTATAGAATGTTTTTCTTTTGGATTAATAGTTCTTTTTAAAAGTTGTAAATCACTGGAACTATACACATATACATGCATACATATGCACACACATGTACAAATCTGGATGTATGCAAATACATACATCTTTGTTTCTGGTGTCTCCTAATTGCTCTCCTATGGGTACAGCTGTGAACATAATTTACAATGTTGCTTCTGCTCAGAAGCTATTGTAATTTTTAGACAGATGAAATAAAATTAAATTGTTTTTTTAAAAACTAAGGTTTTATCTCTCTGTCCCATAGGACATTTGGAAAGGATGCTTGCTATCTGAAGGGCAGCACAAAGAACTCTGGGCTGATGTTAGAATTTAGGTGTTTATACTACACAGGTGTTATGAAATGGATATCAGATCTTTCAGTTAATTGAGGGTTGTTTGCTGCTGTGAGTGGGGAGGCACAGACATACACTAGAGTTAGGATAATCTATTTCACAAATATTAATGAAGCAATGCTGAGAGGAAGGAAATTTATTTTCCCAAATGATCAAACCTATTAAAGCTGGTGTCAGAGGCCAGCAGAGTTCTGCTTAAAAAGAAGTATTCGGAACATGATTCATTTTCACTAGTTTCCACTAAAAAAAGGTCACTAAGTGGTATTGCCTGGTTAAACCTGGCACCAGCCCTTTTGAGTTGACCTTTTCCTTAAATAAACTCTGCTGTTTGCATGGAAAAGCTCCTGGTGTTGATATATCATAGCAGCACAGAGCTGGACAGGATCTGAGAGATCATCAAATCCAACATCCTCATTTAATGGATGAGGTCACCCAAATGCGGGAAGTGATGTGATATGCCCAAGGTCACATAGAGAATAATTAATCTTAGAGCCAAGACTAGAATCAAAGTCTTCCAACTCTTAAATTCTTTACTTTTTTCACAAGGTCTAACTACCTCACAATGTAAGGGGATGGGATATAGCAGAAACAACATGTCTTTTGTGACTTGAGCACTCTGGGAATCCAATGAATCTACTACCTACTACTTTTCTGATAGTTACATGTAGTAGCAGTCAGTCTTCATAGTATCTCTAAGCTATTTCAAGAATGTATAGAAAGAAATGATCCCCGTGATTCACTCAAGTGCATAGATTTCTGGGGTATCTACATGTAGTTGGTAGACATTTTCCCTGGATATTAAACAAGGCAACATGGTGCAATGATGGCAGCATGATGACTTTAGTGACAGAAGTGCTGCATTGAAGTTCCACTTCTACTAATGCTTACTGTATTTGTGACCTTGGATTAATCAACCTCACCAACTCTCATTTTATTCATCTGTTAAAAGAGGGGGTTGGACTAGATAACCTCTGTGATCTAGACCTTCCAGTTCCATATTTCTAGAACTATAAATCACCTCACCACTCTATGCCTCAGTTTATCCCTTTGTAAAATAGTAGGTTTGGACAAGATGATCTAGAAAGCCCATTATACTCTTCAGTCCAAAGCCACTGGCCTCTTGGCTGTTCCATGAACAAGACACTCCATCTCTCAGCTCCAGGTATTTTTAATGCTCTCCCTCCTTTCCTCTGACTACTAACCTTCTTGGCTTCTTTTAATCCTTGCTAAAATCCATCTTATAAAGGAAGCTTTCCCCAACTTCTCTTAGTTATCGTGTCTTCCTTTTGTTAATTTTTTCCTATTTATCCTGTGTACAGCATGTTATTTGCTTGCATGTTGTCTCCTCCATTTGATTATGAGGTCCTTGAAGACAGGGACTCTCTTTTGCCACCTTTTGTATCCCCAGTATTTAGTATACTGCCTGGCACATATTAGGCACTTAAAAATTTTATTTATTGGTTAACATTCTATGAACACCTCTATGAATTATGTGACTATTCAACTGTGCATAGCATAATGCCTGGCACCACAGTAGTGTTTAATAAATGCTTGTGGAATGAATGAATAACATTTTTACAGGTTGAGGATGAAATAGTCTGTTGATTACAAAATGATGAACTCATTAGAGTATCTTAGAGTTGGAAGGACCCTCTATGGTCACTTAGCAGAACACATTATCTGAGGAAAAAGTATCTTTCTACAACATCCTTTGACAATTGGTTACCTAATCTTCCTTTAGGGTAGCTAGGTGGTGCAGTGGATAGAGCACCAGTATAGAAGTCAGGAGGACGTGAGTTCAAATCTCACCTCAGACACTTGACATTCACTAGCTGTGTGACCTTGGGAAAGTCACTTAACCCCGATTGCCTCATCCTGGGTCATCTCTAGTCATCCTGATGAATAACTGGTCACTGAATTCAGATGACTCTGGAGGAGAAGTAAGGCTGGTGACCTGCACAGCCCTCCCTCACTCAAAAGAAAGCCAAGGGCAAGTCATATCATTATTTCTCTGATGGCATGGTCTTCAGCAACAAAGGACAAACACACACCTAGCTTTCCTTTAAAAACTCTATTGTAAGTATTGGGGACTCACCAATTCTTCAGACAGTCTGTTCTCTTTTTATAGGTCTAAATCTAAAGATTTTTTTCTTAAATTAAATTGAAACATGTATCTTTCTACCCATTTGTCCTACTTATACCCTCTGGAATCAATGGCAACAAGCAGAATGAAATCAATCCTTCTGATTGACTTTTTGAGGGGATGGGGGGAAAGAAAGGAACCTGGGCCTATGATTTCATCAATGTAGAGAGTTCTTAATAGGGAAACTTCTCTACCAATACAGATGAAGAATTCTGTACCTTAGAATTATAAAAAGCATCAAGGTGCTGAGAATTTAAGAGACTTGCTCCAGGTCACAGTGTGAGTGCATTTCAGAATAAGGATGTGAACCCATATTTTACTGTTACCAAGCTTGCCTCTATTCCCTATGCTCTACTGCCTAGTCTTTTGACAGACCTTCAGATATTTGAACTCTACAACTATGGTTGACCATAAGTCTTTTTTCCTTCAGACTAAAAGATCCTGGAAGTATTTAGTTAGGAACTTCCATGGGTATGACACTGCCATTCAATTTCCAGTGGTCAGAGAGAATCTCATCATCTTTTCCTTAAAAATAACCCTTCAAATACACCTTTCAAATTCCCACATCCACCCTGAGTCTTGTCTTTTCAAGAATTAACATTCCCTGTTCTTTCAATTGATATTTCAACTGACTAGAATTCTTGATGGTCTGCTCACTGTCTTGGCCTCTACCTTGTCTCCTCAAGTGATTCTTAACCTGTGGTCTATGAACTTGGTTTTACCAAGAGTATTTTGATAACTGTATTTTGCTGTATTTGGATTCCTTTGTGGTCCTATGTATTTAATGCACTTGAAAGCATTATTCTGAGAAGGGGTTGCAAGGTTTCACTAGATTGCCAAAGGGGTCCATGACACACACAGAAATGATTCTCTAGATGCACTCCAGATCATTTCAGAATTGAATATAGTGTTCAGTCATTTGTTTTTTGGTGTTCTTTTTTTCCAGTTGTGTCCAACTCTTTGTAACTCTATTTGGAGTGATTTGCCATTTCCTTCTCCAGATCATTTTACAAAGGAGGAAACTGAGGAAAACAGGGTTAAGTGACTTGCCCAAGGTCACAGAACTAGTGAGTGTCTGTGGCCAGACTTGAACACAGGAAGATAAGTCTTCCTCACTCCAGGTGTAGCACTCTATCCACTGTGTCACCTAGTTGCCCCACACTGCCACCTAGCTGTATTCTCTACATAACTTGAATGGAGTAGGGCATGCAGGGACTATCACCTCCCTCCTTTTGGACTTTGTCCTGTCTTAATGCAGAGGAAGTTCATGTTAATTGTTCTGACTATTCCATCACACCATTGATACTTATTGAGTTAATTGGCTTTTTTCATAGAAACTGTTGTCCAATCATGTCTCATCCACTCAATTAGTGAACAGGGACTTATTAAACACTTACAATACACATGGCATTGAGCTAGTCTTTAAATGGCTGATTTTGTAAACTCAAATAGAGAATTTTATATTAGTACTTTTAAAATTCCATTGTATTAGGTTCACTAAGAGTTTGCGTAGTGTAGGGGACAAAGTAATAGTCTCGGAGCCAGGAAAACCTGTATTCAAGTCCCTCCTTGGGCAGTAGTGTCAAACTCAAATAAAAATGGGTACGACAAATCCATACACGATGATTTCTACAGGCCACATGTATTGACATAGTGTTGAAATATAATATGATCTTCATCTAAATCACTGATAAATATGCTTAACACTGCAGTACAAAGAACAGATCCCTGTGACACTCCACTAGTGACTTTCATCTGTTCCCATTAACTGTCCAAAATTTTTAAAAAGGGGAAATCAGAGCAACTTAAAATGACTTGTTCTTGATAAAAACCATATTCAATAATGCTAACAATTGGTCCTCGGAGACCAGCACTTCCTTTTCTATATTTTCATTAACTTGTTTGTGTAGCACTTTAAGGTTGACAAAATACTTTACATAGATTATCTCATTTAATCTTTATAACTCTGGTAGAAAGGTGTTATTAACCCCATTTTATAGATGAAGAAACTGAGACTGAAAGAGGTTAAGTGACTTGCTCAGAGTCATACAGCTCTTACGTGTCTGAAGCAAATTCTGAACTCAGGTCTTCCTGATGCCAAGTCCAGTGTTCTACCCATTCTCCCCAGTAAGTCAGTGAATCACTGTTCTAATGCTAGGAATTAAAAAAAAACTCCTGCCCTCAAGAAGCTTAAATTCTTATGAGAGAGACAACATATAAACACCTATGTACATATAAGGTCTATGAAATATAAGTGGCAGACACTAACAGTTAGGGGATGAGTAAGCCAGGGGCCAGTCTCAAAAACATTTGTATTTGAGTCGTCCCAAAAGAAGCCAAAGAAGCCAAGGGTAAGAGCATATTAAGCATGCAGGACAGTCATTGGAAGGGTGAGGAGTCAGGAAATGGAGCATCATGGTCAAGGAATAGAGGAAAGGACAATGTGACTGATGTAAAGTGTAAGAAGACTAGAAAGTCAGGGAGGGACCAGGTGATGGAGAGCTCTAACTTTATATTAGAGCATGGGAGTAATAGGGAGTCACTGGCATTTATTAAGTAGGGGTGGCATGGTTATATCTGTGTTTTAGAAAGATTATTTTGGCAGCTGAGTGAAAGATCGACTGAAGTAAGGAGAGACTGGAAGAATGGAGACCAACCCAAAGGCTATTGGAGTAGTACAGGTGTGAGAAAGTGGGGGTCCGGGGATGGTATGAGTCACAGAAAGGAATGTATACAAGAGACGCTGTGAAATGAAAAAACTTGGCAACAAATTGACTATGTAGGGTGAATGTGAGTTAGGAATCTGGAATGAAACTGAGGTTGCGAGACTGAGAGATTAGGAAGAGGATGATCCCTTAAACCATAATTCAGAAGTTTGGAAAAGCAGTAGGATCGGGAAGGGGAAGGGAATAATGAGATATTTTTGATGTGCTGAGTTTGAGATACCTACGGGACATTCGGTTCCAGTTGTCCAAGAGGCAGTTGGTGATTCAAGATGGAAGGACAGGAGGTTAGGACTAGATCAATATATTGAAAGTTGTCAGTATATAGATCATAAGTGAACCTGTGGGAGACTATTAGACCAAGTAAGATAGATAATCTAGATGAAGAGAAGAGGACACTGGACAAAGCTTTGTAGTTCACTCACAGTTAGTGGGCATGAGCTGGATGAAGATCCCTAAAGGAGATGGAGAATGAATGGCTAGACAGGTAGACAGAAAGGAAGGAAGGAAGGAAGGAAGGAAGGAAGGAAGGAAGGAAGGAAGGAAGGAAGGAAGGAAGGAAGGAAGGAAGGAAGGAAGGAAGGAAGGAAGGAAGGAAGGAAGGAAGTCCCAAATCACTCAAAGAATACTACAAAGTATGTGGGTCAAGTGAAAAATCAGGATCACTGTGATAAGATCCATAATATTTGTGATTATACAAACCCAATATAGGCCCCCCCCCAGAAACAAATGCTGGGGGAAAGATATCTAGGGAGAGATCTGATTTCTGTTTTGCAAACCTTCTAAACAGCAACAAGTTTCCCAAAATTTGTGCTCCCAAAGTGCTGTTATCACAAATACATCTGTCCTAGTTGGAAAAAAGTGATAGAGTAGAAAAAGGGTATCGCTGACAAACACAACTAAGTGCTTCCTTTGCAAAAATGCTGGAAAAATAAATGTCTAGCATATTTGATCTCCGGGCATTTTGAAAAATAGGAACATTTCTGAACATGTTTTACAAGTGACTCCATAGCTTCTGTATCAAGTGATAGGCACTGGGTAAAAATGCATATTGCCCTATAATATAAAAAAAGATACTTTCTACTGTATTAGGATAGAAGTTGACAGACTCCAATCTTCAGCATTCTTACTGGGAAGCAAGTTGTCAGAATGTCTGTGTAGACTAACTGGCCAGTATGAGCAAATAATGAATTTTGAAACTCTGTGGGCAACTATTCTTGAGAATTGAAGGCTTGATTGGCTCTTATCTGGCTGAAATTGAAAGAGATTTCAGCAAAGGTATGTTCACATTTTTAAGTTCATTACAGTTCAGACAGTGATCATAAAATAATGAGTTTCTACTATCTGGGTCATTTCTCCTTCTCTGGTTATAGAGATTATTCTTTTAAGTAAAGATATTAAAAGATTTATTTCTAATTTTGCAACCTAGAAGGACATGTGCACTCAAACATGGACCTAATACACATCCCTACCTGATGCTTGCAAAGACTCGTTGTCTGAAAGCCTAAGAATTTAGTAATAAAACTATTAGAAGATAAAAAGTATATGCCACACTAGTGCCCTACTATAGAGTAATAGCAACTTTGCAGATAGATTTTTGTTTGAAGTCTTTCTTTGAGCCTTCTAGGAGTCTGTGTAGGTATGAAGATAGATAACAAGACAGGAAGCCAGGACTAAAATACTTCAGGGATGGTGGTCACAGGTAAGTAAAAGCATGAGTCCAGGATTTGAAAAATAGAAAGTCAAAGAATGGGGTATGCAAATATCAGTATCAGGATGAAAGTTGTCAAGAAATTGGAGCTCTGTTGGGGAGGGAGACAAAAGTGACCACAATCTTTCAGAAGTGGGGAGTACAGTGGAAAAACTGCTGGATTGGGAGTCAAAGGAGTTGGGTTCCAATCTTGATTCTGACATTTATTAGTCATGTGACTTTAGACAGGTCACTTAACCTTTCTAATTCTGTTTCCTCAACTGTAAAATGAGGGGGTTAGATCTAATGAATCCTGAAGATACCTTTCATCTCGAAATCTATGATCCTTGACCATTCTCCTACTGTGAGATCAGCTGATGCAGGGAACAAACTAGTGACATTATTTCCACCAGGGTATTGAGGGTGACCAAGGAGTAGGAAAACTATTGGCTGATGTTTTTGGCAACGGACAGAGTCTAGTCTTAGTGTTGAATGTTTGGTTTAGTCTGAGTCACAGAATCGAGTGCTGACCAAGATACAACAGATGCTGGGAAACACAAGTTAGTCTTTCTCTTTGTGTTATTATTGCAAAGATTAGGAGGTGGTATTAAAAGATGTACATTTCAGTTGAGTTTAGTGGCTCATGCTGCTCTAAATAAATACCCAAGGACCACCAGCATTGGGGGAGCAAGAATGATGGAATTGGAGTGCTGTGCTCCATTTATTGATTGATTTGATTGATTTATCTGGATTGCACCAGCTACTCTTGTTTCTTAAACTTTCCTTTTGCCCACATCTTGAGAAGAGTGCCCTGGGCTACATTCCTAATAGGAATGAGTACTAGAGTAAACAAGACATGAAAAAAAGAAGGGCATTGCATCAACAAACGAAAGAATCCTTCACAAAGATGGCCCCAAGTCCAAATGAGGTAATAAAGGATAGACAGAGACAGACACAGAGGAGTTAAGGGACAGACAACAAGAAACGCAAGTACAAATTGGAATTAGAGAAGCTTGACCAGTGGAGTCCTTGCTTCCATACTTCTATGGTAGCTTTGTAAATGGTATCAGGCAGTTGGCTCAAGTGGTGTGTAGATAAGCAGCCTCTCTTGGTGATAATAACACTTACACTGTGTAACTCACAGTCTTGTTCTGAGGAAAGTGCTTGTAAACCTTAAAGTGCTCTGTAGGGTAAATTATGATTGAAGTTACTGTTTATTCATTCATAAAAACTGCTTGAAATTTCTAATGGGCACAAATCCAATGGGCACTTTTGAGTGCTGCATAGCACCAATGACACTTGAAGATTTTGGAAAATATAACCATAAAGCTCACTAAGACTGGGAAGAAGCTTCCGGAAAACCCAAGATACATTGATGTTGATTTCTGAGAGAAGACTGTAAAAGGGTCATGTGGGAGTTGCTTCTCTCTTCCATTGAGTTGAGCTGAATTCTCCATGGTTAAGCAATCCATTGATTCTGAGGAGACAGTTATTATTTCATTTGCTGCACCTTTCCATCCACAGTAAGTTTTTTCTTTGAATCTTTCATTCACTCTTGATTTATAGAAATGTTACTTCAAAAGGACTTGAGCTGAAATTCTGCCAAATGAATGCTCCCCACCTTCTCTGACTGAGGATAGGCCTGGGTTTCATAATGGGCTCTCTCCTCTTCAGTGGAGCAAATTCTCTAACGCCATCAGAGTGACTTCGATTTTCTCTGCTCTCAGTCTTGTCTTAATCCATGCCCTCTTTGCTGCCCACTGTACCAGAGATGCCAGGTGTATGACCCAATTCTCATTTTGTTATGGTAATGTGAATATTTTTTTATCTTAGGAAACCTCACCCACTCTAGCCCACTTCTACCTCCTATTTTGGAAAAAGTTGAGGTTAGTGAAATGTAAAATATCCAGACGTATTAGAGGTAGTGAAAGTGTTAATTCTGGAATCAAAGAACCTCAGATTGAACCCTAGCGCTGACATTTCATAACTATGTTACCCTGGACAAATCATGTAAATCCTCTTCAGTCCTCTTCAGTATTTTCACTGTAACATGAGAGGGTTAGATTAGATGATTTCTATCTTCTATCTTTAGATCTATGAGTCTAAGGCAACAGCTATGATAGGAAGCAGAAAGCTCCCAAATTATGATGGAAATCTGAAAGGCTTCTTGTCCCAGGGTGATAGCATGGATATTAAGAACTTAAATCTTTAACAAATAATTAGCTTAAAATTAGAAAATTAAAAGACTAATAAAAAAAACCTCCCTTGGAATATAAGCTGCTTAGAGGACTTTCCTGCAATAGCTACACACACAGAAGTTGCAATAAAGATTAATTAAAGATAATATATAAGGACTAAAAAGTAGGCTGGTAAAGCCGGGTAATTGATTATTTATGGGATGGAGTCAAGTATAAAATGACTAGTATGTTAGAAAGATACTGGACTATGCCAAACATAGGACTATGTATTTTATCTCAGAGGAAATAGGGAGCCTTTAGAGCTTATGGAATGGTCAGACCTATAGTTAGCAACTGAGTCAAAGATGAATGGCAATGGGGAGAGATTTGAAGCAGGGAGACCCATTAGAAAGAAGGTTATTCCAATGGAGTGCAGATGAGAAGAGATGAAGACTTGAATGAGGGTGGTGGCTGTGTGAGATGAGAAATATTGAAAAGATATGAATGACAAGATTGTTAATGGATTGGATATGTGGCTTGAGGGAGAATGAGCAGCCAAGGATGACTCTAAGGTTAGAAGCCCAGGAGGATGGTGGTACCCACCAGTAAGGGAAATTCAGAAGAGGGAAGTGTTGGGTGAAGGGGGGTAGGGTAGGATAATTACTTCTGTTTTGGATTTATTCACACAAAATATTAGACCTGGTAAGGTCCTTAGAACATCCAGTAGATAATCACCATAGAACACTGAATATTGGAACTAGAAGGAATCTAAGAAATCATTTGGTCTAATCCTCCCTTTCCATCCTACAGATGAGGAAACTGATAGCCAGTGAAAGGAAGTGGTTGTTGTCAGGAACATCAGTAATAAAGCCAGGTCTCCCGCATCCTGGGCAGTGTTCTTTCCACTCTTTTACACTGCCTCCATTTAGTGAATTTCCTTAGATCTCAGAAAGTGTTACTGCTTTGTATTCAGTGACTGTGCTTGGCATCATCATAACTATTTTATTCCATAGCTTGAAGATTAATTACCACTCTAAGATTAATGTAGTTTTATATTTCTTTGCCTATTTCAGAAGCTGTTTTCAAATGATCAACAGATCCAATTTCCTTATTTTCTGTTTACTTTGGATGGAAATGCATATTTATTAGCTTCTTCCCATCATAAAACAAATCCTTTAGAATCACTTCATTTTGTTCTGACAGTTTGAAAAGTGTGAAACATTCATCCACCCTGCCCCTCCTCTTTCTCCCCCTAAGGTCAGAAAGAACCTTAATCATTGATTAAATCTGAGCAGATCACAATGAATTGTAAACAATGAATGTTATGTCCATAGGAATTCAAATACCTGGTGGACACACTTTTATTTAAAAGAAATTATTAGGCATGATAGAGAATTTAAAGGTAGTTATTTCTACTAACTAAATCTTTAGACTTTTGACAAGTTTGCAAATACTTCCAGCAAGAAAATAATCCCATCTAGAAGCCCATGAAATTGTACAGAAAATTCATATACATATTTTTTAAAATGAGAAATTGTACAAAGTCAGAGTCATTGTGAGAAATAGAAGGGACTTTAAGGAATTTACCTAAAATTTAAAAAAACTCAAAGGATCAGGGCACATAAATTAATGCAGAGCATTTGCCCAAACTATAGTATCATGAAAAGTTTTATTTAAAGAAAAAAATTACAGTATGTGCTTATAATTATTTTCAATTCAAATATTCATTTAAAGTATATATAAATTTGCACATATGGGAGAAGTTATAGCAAAATTAAAGTAATAGTATTATGAAAATGATTGATATAATTGATTCACCTGGGCCTTCTATCAAAATCATATAATAGAATAAATAAATATTTGTAAAGTACTTGAAGGTTTACAAAGTGCTTCGTGTCCATTATTTCATTTTATTCTTACAACCCAGTGAAGGAGTTACTAATGTTATTTCTCCCTTTTTGTAGATGAGGAAACTTATAGAAGGTAAAGGATTTGCTCATGGTTATATAACTAATAAATATCAAGCACGGAATTTGAATCCAGTTACCTAGACTCTAGTCAAACGTTTATTCTAGTTTATAATGACAGCTGACCTAGGTACTATTCACAATAATTTTCTTTAACACCAGTTTTTATCCCCATTTTAGAGATGAAGAGCCTGAGGTTCAGAGGATAAAAACCTTTGAATTAAATTCAACCTCTAGGTTAACACTGAGTTTAACCATTCTGAGTCTCAGTCACATAGATGGTAAATATCTGAGATGAAATTCAAACTCAGGTCTTTCTGATTTCAAGGTCAGCATTCTGCTAACCAAATAATGTTGCCTTTTCCTAACTCTGATAGTAGAACTGAAATTCAAGAGATTTTCTAGTTTGAAGCTACAGTGGGAAAAGTCCTGGGTGGTGGAATGCATACAAGGACACTCACTCAGGTATGCACAGACGAACAAATTAATGAAAAGCAAGCATGAAGCGCTTACTATGAGCCAAGCAATGTGTTAAGTTCACTGCACTAAGCTCTGATTATACAAGCTCTTAAAGAGCTTTCATTTTGTGAGACCAGTTAAATAGAAAAGTGAGAGCCATAGGTGCTTCAGTAGTCACATTGGTGTAAGGAGTCATAGGGAAGTTGGTTGATGCATGCAATGTTATTTGTTGTAGTCATGAATCAATGAGTGGGATAGGTGTCATTGGATATATAACTCTGAAAGAAACAGGCCATGTAACAGCAGGAGACTGGGGGAGTCAAAAGACCTAGACCCAAATCCATCATCAGCTATGACTTATCTGACACTGTAACGTAACTGGTCTTCAATTTCCTTCTTCATCTAAATGGAGGTTCATCATAACATCATAGATTTAGAACTAGAAAGACCCATCAAGTCCTCTCCTTCTTTCATTTTACAGATGAGGAAACTGAGACCTAAGAGATTAAGTAACTTGACCAAGAGCACATAGCTAATAAATGCATGATATAGAATTTGACCTCAGATCATCCTTATTCCCACTATCTGCCTGATAAGTTTATACAAATTGATTTCAATGAGCTCTTCTAGCTTTAGTCTATGATCCTGTAGAATAAAACTTTAGGCTTGTCTAATTTTTGTATGTGTACATGTATGTGTATGTGTACATGTTTTTCTAGAGAGAAAAACATCATGGCAAAGGCTTATGGGTAGACTAAGTATTACTAACCTAAAGAAACTATGAGGAAACATGTTCCTGTGGGAAATAATGTTGTCTCTAGGAAGGACAACTGCTCATCTAGTAGTACTAATTCCTAAAAGGATACAATCACAATTTGGTCACTGAGCTGTTTAACTATACCTCCATTAATCTCTTTCTTTTGAATTTCCCTCTCCCAGTTTTGTACTCCCACCCACTCACTATTTGTCTTTTAACTCTGTACCAGTTCCAAATTATTGTTTCTCTTCTCCACCAAGTCTTAAGATCATAAGTCTGCCACACTCCAGTTGACTGGAAATCATTGGAGTGTAAGTTCTTTGAAAACAGCAGTTATCTTTTGCCTTTCTTTGCATGCCCAGCACTTAGCAAAGTGTCTTGACACATAGTAGTTGCTTAATAAATATTTATTGTCTATTAGGCCAGATTGAATACCCAAAGTCCAGTTTTTCCCTTTGTATGTAAGTAATAAAAAATGCCTTGGCAAAGAAAAAGAAAGTAGAATACTGAATTGATTCTTTCATAAAACTATGAAATTGAGGTCCAAAGAAATCAAGTGATTTTTCCCAAGCTAGGTAATGGTACAGCCCATACTTGAACCAAAGTTCTTTGTCTTTGAATCCAGTGTTCCAAAGAACAAAGAGTATAGTCGAAACGATAATACATTAACATAACATATTACCTGTTAATATAATATAGTAATATAATATAATAATAATATAATAGCTAACTATAACACATAAAGAATTTTAAACTAAGTCACCTATAAATTCCCATTCATTCCCTACCATAGCACCATTCTCAGCATATAATAGATGCTTAATTAGTACATATTAATTCATAGTAGGGAATTTGGGCCCTTCTAGGAAAAAAAAAACTCTCCCATAGCCTTGCAAGGCAGTGGTGGGGCATTAGGAATTTAAAAGGACAGATTTTAAAATTTAAATTTAAAATAAATCAAATTAAAATAAAATTTAAAAATTAGAAAGCACTACAAAATATTAGGGATGGTTAGGGCCTTGCAGGTCATTTCTAAATACCCATTACTCCTTCAAACTTTATTATTTCTAAGGAGGGCACCACCTTTCCAGTCATCATCCTTGATTCTTACCCTCCCTCACTCCCCACTCCATTCCCAATCAATACATGATCATTAGTCAAGCCTTATTGATTCTACAGCCACATCTCACATCCATACTTTTTTCTCCATTCTCCTGGCAATCACTGACTCTCATTACCTCTTATCTGTACTCTGATGATGATGTTCAGTCATTTTTCAGTCATGCCCAACTCTTCATGGCCCCTTTGGGGTTTTCTTAGCAAAGATACTGGGGTAGTTTGCCATTTCCTTCCCCAATTCAATTTACAGATGAGGAAACTGAGGTCAACAAGGTTAAGTGACTTGCCCAGGATCATACAGCTAGTAAATATATGAGGCTAGAATTGAACTCAGGAGAATGAGTCTTTCTAACTAGAGACTCCATGCTCTATCCACTGCCCTTATCTGTACTATGCAGTATTGAAATGACCTTCTAATGGGATTCCCTGCTTACCTACTGCTTCTCTCTCCCTTCCACTGTCCATTCTGCTGTTAAATTGATACTCCTGAAACACACATCTGACCACATCACTCATCGACTTTCTTCAGTATGTCCTTGTTTGCTTATTTAGCATTTAAAGCCTACTAAAACATGACTCCTACCTACTTTTATGTTTTCATTTTACCCCCCCCATCCCAAGTTCATCATTCTCCTCAAAATGAACCACCAGTAGTAGTTCCCTATGTCTGATGCTCCATCTCTCTATGGTGTTCCATGTCTTTGTACAGCTGATCCCCCAAGTCTGCAATGCAATTCCACCCATATCTCCCTCTCCTGGCTTCTCTAACTTGCTTCAAAGAATGGTTAAGGTGCCATATTTGATGGGAGAGCACTCCTAATTTTCCCCTCTCCCAGTTTTAATGCTCTATTGCTTTTTAAATGATTTAAATGATTCTGTACACATTTTTTATTTGCTTCTGTATGTACATGTTGTATCCCTGCAATAGAATGAAAAACTTTTTGAGGTCAAGGGATGTTTTATTTCAATAAATAGTGTCTCTAGTAGTGTCTGGCACATAGTAGATACTTAATAAATATGTCTCTTGAATTGATGACCTTGTGTAAGTTTATTTTACTTAGGCAGATTAACTTGCCTGGGGACACATGGCTGGTTAAGTCAGAGAAGAAAAGAGAACCCAGATCTCTTGACTCCAAGTCCTGTGATCTTTATATTGGATTACTTTTAAGGACCCATTTCATCACAGGAGTCATCAGAAAAGTTCAAGTTATAATTTCAGCATTCTTGGCTGGTTGGATAAAGTTAGAAAATGATCTTATATTTCCTGAATAGCTTATCTGGTCTCAAGGGTAAACTCTTCTTTAGCCATCCCAGGAAGCTAGTGGATGAGAGATTTCAAACCTCAATCAGGTTTTTCTACCAGCAATCTCACATGTAGAAAACCCAGCAGAGTTTGACATTTCCTCCTCAAATAAAAATAAAGCTTTTTCTGCCCAGCACTGGTTGTCTGTGCACTTCTGTTCTGAGGAACTTTTAGATCATGTTTTAGACCTTAGAAAGATGGCACATATAAAAATTTTCACAATTAATGATGGATTCCTAAACTGAATCTTATTTCTGATTCTTTGTACAGCACTTCTCAGACTTTTGATTAGAGATCCCCTTTACACTTACAAAAATTATTGAGGACTCCAAAGAGCTTTTGTTTTGTGAGTTATATTTATCACTATTTATCATATTAGAAATTAAAACTAGTAATTAAAATATATTAATTCATGTACAATAATAAATCCATTAGACATTAATATAAATAGAATTTTTATGAAAAAGACTACTTTTATAAAACAGAAAAATAATGAGAAGAGTGGCATTGTTTTATATGCTTTTGTAAATCTCTAACATTTGGTTTAATTCTTAATAATTAACTGGATTCTCATGCTTGCTTCTGCATAGGATCTGTTACAATATATTGTTTTGATAAAATACATGAAGAAAATCTGTCCTCATATAGATAGATAGATGGGAAAGGGAGGAATATTTTGTTAGGTAAATAGAATCTTAGTGTTATGAAAATATCTTTGGCCTCCCAGACCCCCTAAAAGGTTCTTTGGAACATTTTGAGGACCACTGCCTTAGAAAGAGGCAGAATCTCAGATAACATCCATCTTGTGTTTCTTAGTCTTCAATTTTGGTCCACAAACCTCCCAAACCCACCAACACATAAGTACACTAACATATCATTTCCTTCTAGCATGAGGACAGTGAGGCATTTCATCAATTAAAGGTTCAGTATCTTTCAGCAGATCTGCTGTTATCAATTAAAATTGAGTGGATAAATCTGCAGGAGAGACAAATGCAAGAATGCTGTGGATCAAAGTGATGGTAGCTGATGAAGGAATGTTTGGGAATATCTTAAAGAAATGAAGAGATTCAATAGACAGGAAAATAACATAACATCAAGTACTTTCCCACCAATTAAAAAAACAAGGCAGCGCAAATTATGGATCATTTGTGTTATACCTAAAGCTTAGTCTCTCTGAGGAGAGAGGCCAAGGACCCAATCCAATGATCATTAGGCATCTTAAACCACTCACTTAGAAGGATAATAGGGAGGCTGTACCTAAGAGAAGATTTGCCATCCAAAGGGTATTTCCAAAACAGATTGAATGCAACAAATTCCTTATGGCTCTGGCAGCTCCTCCTGTCTCCTCTGTTGTCTTTACATCTTTATCCCCTAACTTAAATGTTTGAGCATCTCGGTCCTTACCCCCTTCCATTCTTCCTCTGCTATATTCTCTGCTATGCAGATCTAAGCCACTCTGTTGTCCTTACCTATACACAAAATTCCCAAATCTAAATCTCCAGCCCTGACATCTTTCTTAATTGTCAGTCCTATTTCTTCCTTTACATACTGAATATTTCAACCTTAGTGTCTTTCTAGCATATCAAAATCAATATTTCTATAGACAACTCGGAATTTGGTGTAGGAAACATTATTGAAATGAGGTCAGGAAGATAGGTTCAAATCCTGCCTCAGACACTAGTTATGTGATATAGGCAAGTCCCTTAATCCCTCTGAGCCTCAGTTTCCCCATTTGCAACATGAGGATAACAAAACCTGCAGAACCTACCTTACAGGGAGGATCAAAGGCAATCTTAGGTGTTAAGGACTTTCTAAATTTAAAACCATTATATAAATTCTAGTTATTATTCCTCTTCTTCCCGAAACAATTTTTTCTCCTGATCATTTCAGTCAATGAGAGAACTATTCTCTATACTCTAAGGCTCATAATCATAAAACAACTTGAATTCCTCCTTCTCCCTATATCACATATCCAATCAGTCACCAAGTCCCAAAGAGTCTTCCTTCATAAAACCTTCTCTGGCTTCTCTTTCCTTCCATTCCCAGAATTCATATCATCTCTCACTTGGGTTATTGTTATAGGATCCTAATAAGTTTTCTTTCTTCTACCCTTTTCCCCTTTCAAACCATTTTGCATACTATGACCAGATGGGTCTGCCTAAAACAATGCCTTTAGCAAGTCATTTTACTGATCAGGATTTTCAGGGAGTCCCTACTGCCTGCAGGATAAGAACTCATCTTCTTACCTGGGTATCCTATATTTCCAATCTCATCTTCTACCTTTGACACTTTTAACTAACATGAACCATTCTCTTTTAAATGTAATTTGCTCCTGTCCCAACTTTGCTCTGGTCAGTATAATAATGGGTCTCAGTGACTCAACTTGACTAGATTGAGGAGGTGAATTTTCGTTGTTAATAATAGGGAAATATTGTCTTGATTCCAAACTTATTTGCCCCATGCAGGGGAAAGGAGACTACCCACTGGTTCCCATAGCTAGAAATGCAGCAGGTGTGGTCATTTCTAATTCTCAAGAGTGTAGAAGAGGCTTAGAGCCTAGCAAGAAGGGATCATAACTGACAAAAGTTAAATAGAATAGAAGGCAGTTGCTATCCTCCTGAGAGATATCTCTTGAGTCCAGACCCCTTATGATACAGATGAGAAAACTGAGACCCAGAGACTTAAATTATTTGCCAAAGGTCACAAAGGTAAATTAGGAGAAAAATTGGGATTAGAACTTATTTCCCATGACTTCAAATAGAGCAGTTAAATTCAGCACTCTTTCTTATGACGCTGTACCTATATGAGATCAAATCTGTCTAATGGGTACTAACCTTTGATGTGAAGTTAGTAACTTATGTAACTTATTTAACCTCTCTGGTCCTCCACATCTGCAAAATGAATGGGTAGGACCAGTTCATCTCTGTGGTTCCTTCCAGTTAGAAATGTAGAGGATATGAAAGATACTGTCCAACTTGAAGTCTATGAGACTAGGTTTAGGAAGTTTCGGTGAGGGGAAGCGGGGGAAGCACTGCATATAGAAAGATGACCAAGGTGAAGAAAACACATTGCAAAGACACATTTCACCATCATCACAAACTTCATCCGCAGAGATCAGATTTTTAGGCTGGAGGAGACCGTAGAAGCTGCTTTCATCCACCTCGCTCCATTCATTCAGATAGAGATTCAGCGCCTTGAGACCTTTGGTGCTTCGCCCAGTCTCATGCAGGTAGTAAGCACCACGACTGGAATTCAAGGCCGGGTCCTCTGACTCCAACGCCAGCCGGTCAGCGACAAGCAGCAGCCGGAAAGCTCCTGGCAAGGCTAGGAGCGGCTCGTGCCTCAGCTCTTTCTCACCTTTCGAATGGCCCGCGGAGATAACTGTAGCGACTCCCGCCCACTCCCCATCCCCGCAATCTACCGCCCTCACTGACCACAAGAAGAGCTGCGAGCTCGGCCCTGCTCTCCCTAGCCCTGGCCGTCTCCACCGAGGTCGCAGACCTTCCTGAGACAGAAGAGGAGGAGGATCATGTCCTGGTCTTAAATTCGAGCAACTTCAGTGAGGCCCTGACCACCTATGACTACCTCTTGGTGGACTTCTATGCCCCTTGGTGTACTCCCTGTCGAGAGTTGATACCTGAGTTTGCCAAGGCGGCGGAACAATTGAAAGCAGAGAGCTCTAAAATCAAATTGGCCAAAGTAGATGCCACTGAAGAGGACGATCTAGCATATCAGTTTAAAATTCTCGTGTTCCCTACTATCAAGTTATTTAAGCATGGAGATACAGCTTTCCCTAAGGATTATACAGCTGGCAGAGAAGCTAAAGACATTGTGGAATGGATGAAGAAACGAATGCAGCCGGCTGTCATTATTCTCGAAGATGCTGCTGCGGCAGAGTCTTTAGTGGATTCCAACGAAGTTGTTGTTATAGGCTTTTTCAAAAATGCTAAGTCCTCCAACGCTGAGAATTTCACAGCGGCTGCAGAGTACTTCGATGACATCCCTTTTGGAATCACTTCCAGCAACGACTTATTCTCCAAATATGAGTTGGATAAAGATGGCATTATCCTCTTTAAGAAGTTCGATGACGGTAGAAACAACTTTGACGGAGAGATTACTAAAGTGGCCATACTAGATTTTGTTAATCTCTACAAGCTGCCTTTGGTCATCGAGTTCACTGAGCAAACTGCCCCAAAGATTTTTGCAGGTCCTATGAAAACTCATTTATTACTGTTCTTGCCAAAGAGCAGTCCCGACTTTGAGGACCAAATTGACAACTTCAGAAAAACAGCTGAAAGTTTCAGGGGGAAAATCCTATTTATCTTCATTGATACTGACCGAGGTGACACCAAGGGTATCCTTAATTTCTTTACTCTGAGGAAAGAAGAGTGCCCTACATTACGCCTCATTAGTATGGAAGGTGAGATGACTAAATACCAGCCCGACTCAAACGAATTAACTCTTGAGAACATAATGGAATTCTGCAAGCAATTTTTGGAGGGCAAATTTGACTCCCATCTGATTAGTCAAGAAGTACCTGATGATTGGGATAAAAATCCTGTTAAAGTATTGGTTGGGAAGAACTTTGAAAAAGTTGCTTTTGATAAAAAAGCTAATGTCTTTGTGAACTTCTATGCTCCTTGGTGTCCTCAGTGCAAAAAACTAGCTCCTGTTTGGGATAAACTGGGAGAAGCTTACAAGGATCATAAAAACATAATCATTGCCAAGATAGACTCATCGGTTAATGAAGTAGAATCCGTTATAGTCCACAATTTCCCCACACTGAAGTACTTCCCTGCAGGTTCTGGTAGAAAAATCATTGAATATCATGGGGTAAGGACACTAGAAAGTTTCAAAAATTTCCTGGACAGTGGTGGCCATGAGAGACCAAGGGAAATGAGTCAGTTAAGAGTCCTAGATGAAACCGAAGAACTAGCGTTAGAAGAAGAGAATGAAGAGGATAATATTGAAACTGAGACAAAGGAATGATGAAAGTGAAGGACAAGATTAGCATAGCTTGAAAGTAAGAAACTGCACTATGGGTTGCCCAAGCCAAACAGCAAAATACATCTAAAGGCCTGTAAGATTCCCAATTGAAAAAGAAGAGCACTGATCAAAAACCCAGAGTCTGTGCGTGTGTTTGTTTGTTTAATTAATTCTTAAACCAACCTAGCCTGTATGTCAGTTTGGGTATCTTTACCTCACTGCTTTTTCAAATTTGGGAACGGGAATTGTCATTTAGTAGCCAAGATCATGTTGTTGAGCCTTCTATACTTTTCAGGGAAAATACATGGCTTTTATCACATAATCTGGTTTAGAATGGGCTGTAAAGCTAAAAGCGTGACTGCTGTTTCTACTAAACCATTAGGTATATGTCATGTGGTGCCTCCTACAAAAGACTGTACCATCACTTTTTAAGAACCTTGTACACAGGAGTTTTAAACACATTCAGTAATTCATTTACACATTAGGCTAACAGACTGCAACATTATCCTGTTAGCTGGCCCTCCCTGGAATCAAACATTCTCCAGCTCATGAGGGGATATCATTAGGCTAAACACAAAGACTTTTGCACTTTCATACCAATGTTGTCATGACTGAATCTTATCAAATTTTGCTTTTCAGAGCTGGGTGGGATTACACTCTAATTTGGTATTCATGACAGCAATCAGTGGGAAGGGGAAGATGACTAAGTAGACTTCTCATTTAGATCATATTCATAAACAGTTTGACCTTCCATATCCTGAGACAGGTTCTTCTAAATCTTTCTGGGGTATTGCTTTGTGATTGTTGGATACATTCTCAAGTGTATGAGGTAGGATCCAATAATTACTTGATATATTAAATCAGGACCCTTATGATGATGAATGAGGGAGGCTAGTTTAGTGAGCATAAGCCAAAGAGGTTTGAGCTTAATCAGAATTGATAGCATCATAGATTTAGAGCTAGAAATTACCTTAAAGGTATGCTCCAAGCCCTTCAGATGAGGAAACTTAAGCCAGAGAGATTAAGGCCACACAAATAGTAAATGGAAAAAGCTGGGGTTTGAACCAATGCTTTTTTTATTCCAAATTCAAACTTCTTTCCTTTGTAGCACAGCATTGATCAAGTTCTTTTAAGTATTTCTGCTGTAATGTTGTGACTTTATAAACTGGCCAAACAAAAGTGAAATTTAAAAAAGAGGAAAAAAAGGAAATCCTGTTAAAGTTCTGAAAATTTACTCCAGAACACATATTCTCTCTGGATCATTCCCTGATATGAGAATGAGCCAAGGACAATCATTTCCTCCTTTCCTTCTCCACCGTCAGCCCTCTAGACATGGCAGACTATGATATTCCCTTGCCTCCTTGTTCTTCAGAGGCTAAAATATATTTAGGGAAGGAATGCTCCCTCCTCTTTGGGGGCTTTTCTTCACCAACTGAGAGGATTAAACTTGCCCCACATCCAACTTACTGAGTTGTATGAGCCCAGTGGCACAGACTTTCCCTCCTCCAGAACCGTAAGAAGCAAATACTTGAAATGATAACTGAACATTTATACAGTGGTTGAAGATTCTCAAAACACTTTCCCAAAATAACTCTGTAAAGTAAACAGTGCCAGCATTACAATCTCCAGCTTACAGATAAGAAAACTTATGCAGGATCACATAGCTAGTACGTGACAGAGCCAGGATTCAAACTAAACCCTCGTGAATCAAAGGCGTTAGTTCAACTACTAGAATGACACCAGGACCACCTTCACTATCACCCTTGAACCTGGTCTTAGGATACCAGAATGTATCCTCATAGTAGAGTCCTAGGTCCAGGACTTCCTTCTTCCTTTAAGGTTGTTCATCCATATTCTGCTTTATATGTGAGGTCTGTGTGTCTGTGAATGCCAGTGACTCCCAAAGTGTCTACAGATATGTCTCCATAGAAAACAGTAGCACGTTTCCAATACTTTAGCTCTGGGAACTTTTGGTCACACCCAAAGTTTGTCTACAGAATAATGCTTTTGGCAGAGATATGGATACATCAACCACTGTAGCTGTGTTACCATATAGCCTATAACAGCTGGTTGGTTTCATTTCAGTAAATCTTAATTGCCTACTATCTTCTAAATACTGGGGGATACAAAGGCAAAAAAAAGAACCTGCCAGTTCCTGTCCAACAGGAGCTTAGAGTCCACTGGGTAGACACTTGTACCCAAGTAAGTTAATCAGTAATTACTGCTAGATATTTTCTCAAATATGTCCTGCTAACACAGGAGACACCATAATGGCAATACTTGGTAGAGTAAATTCTTTCATTGAACAAACATTTGTGAAGAAACTAGAGAATGGGGAAGATCTAAAGTTTCTCTCATGGAATCTGTGAAAGATCAAAGCCAAGGGGCCTTAGCCATCTTCAGGTTCACTTACAGAGAAGGAAACCGGCCCTTTGAAAGGACAAATCATAGAATTAGAAATATGGAGGCACAATAGTTCTTAGGCTATCTAGTCCAGCCCCTTTGTTTTTCATATGAGAAATGGATAGGAAGTAGTCTGTTTTCAGTCACAGAAGTAGTAAGTGGCAGAGGCAGGATGGGAACCCAGATATTTTGACTTCAGATCCAAGGCTCTTTCCGCAACAACAGATTTCCCGAAGGCCATCAATTAGATGAGGTGGGACTAAACACAAATTGCCTGACTCCCAACCTAGAATTCTTTAGAATGCACCGCACTGCCTCATATTCCAGAATTGTATACAGTAAAGATGGGAGAGCTCATGGAACCAGAAACATAGCAATCAATCGATGGGAATAAAAATGCCCAAACAGTGATGATAATATTTATCACCAGCCCAATTTCCTCCACTCCCCTTCCATTGTTTCTATTTTTTTTCTTTTTAGCAAAAATTCTCTATAACTAATTATGTAAAGGCATTCAAACATTTCGAATCATGAAGAGTTAAAAATCCCTATTTTATTAAAACATCCCTAAATCTAGGAAAATTAAAAAGCATTGAGGAGGCTTTTTGGAATAATTTAATTGGGCAGGGGTGGGGGAAATGGAAAACTAGGATGCTTGGGTTTAATTATTGTATTGTAGGAAAAGCAATTGTCTTGTTTGCCATTAGTTTGCCATTAGCTTAATGCCATCCATTAATGAAGATTTCCAGGACACATTCACCTAGCTCTAAGGGTCTGAACTGGGAGGCTCTGTACTTAGTCTATGAAGAACAGATGCCGTCTTGGTGCTGACACAGTTATCTTCCTTGCATTACAGTCTCATCAGTGTCTGTCATTGATCTGGCAGCATATGCCAGCCTTAGGGGGCAAAGGAACTTCAACTGCATCCATCTGAGGTTCTCCTCCCGTCAAAGTCTTTTCGCTTACAAAATCACAGAAGAAATAATTCATGCGGAAGTTTCTTACTGTGGTTGGGACTGTGAATTTATATCTGTCAGAGAATTCGAAGGTGAGTGATGGCAAGCATAGGGTGATACCTAGAATTTAGAGTTAGAAGCAACCTTAGAGATTGTCTAGTCTGGCACCTTTATCTTAGAGATGAGGTAACTTTGAGCCAGAGAAGGTAAATTCCCTGCCCAGTTACATAGACAGCAAGGAGCAGGGTCAGGCTTCAGATCCACTTCTCCTAACTCCAAAGCTAAATAGATGTTTATGAGTTAAGGATTAGTCCTCTTACCTATAGCTAATTCCTGTTTGCATTTTGTTGTTTCTTTGTTTGTTCATTTGTGCAGCTAGGTGGTACAGTGGATAGAGCACCAGTGCAGGAGTCAGGAGGACCTGAGTTCAAATCTCACCTCAGACACTTGACACCCACTAGCTGGGTGACCTTGGGCAAGTCACAACCCCAATTGCCTCATCCTGCGTCATCTCCAGTCATCCTGATGAATATCTGGTCACTGAATTCAGATGGCTCTTGAGGAGAAGTGAAGCTGGTGACCTGCACAGCCCTCCCTCACTCAAAAACAAAGTCAAGTGCAAGTCATGTCATCTTTTCTCTGATGGCATGGTCTTCTTCAGCAATGAAGGATGAACACACAGCCCATCTGGGTACTTGGTGTCCTAGATCATGGAAACAGTTGAAATGGCTATGCTTCTTATGCATAATTTCTTCTTTGGAAGGATTTGAAGGGTTGTGAGGGTCATCAAAAATGGATACTTCTCAGTCTTTCAGGTCACATGACTTAGAAGTTCCTCTCAGGGTCTCTTCCAGCTATAGATCTGTGATTGTATAACGATCATATCTAGGTTCTACCATTCTATTACCTGCTGTTCTCACAAAAAGGTGCTACTTGCTTCTTTCACACTCAGAACAGTGTTTTACACATAAAATCACACATTTTATTGCCTGCAACTTAGCTCATGAGGGAAAAAATGCTTAGTCTTGGAAAATATAAACTCATTGAAGTATATATATGTATATATAATATATATGTAATATATAATGTATGTATGTATAATTATGGACATTATGCATATATATGTGTATATGTATATGTGTATATGTGGGCATTATATAAATACACACACATATATTTCAATGGGCTAGCATTTACGTTTGTGTAAATGAACTTGGCTTTTGTTGGGAGAGAAATTATAATTCAAATAGCTCATATGTAAGCATATATTTACAACTTATAAACTATTTGTCCTATGCTAGACTGAGGAGTAAATAGGACAAATCCTATTACCCCCATTGTGCTGGTAAGGAGATTGAGGTACATTGAAGTGAAGGAGTTTTTGCATGATATTTTGCCGGCTAGGCAGTCTAGGTGGCACAGTGGAGAGAAGACCTGCATTCAAATCTTGTCTCCAGACAGCACATGTTAGCTGTCTAACCCAGAGCAAGTCACTTCACTTCTCTGCCTCAGTTTCCTCATCTGTAAAATGTGGGCAATAATGGCACCTATTTTCAGGGTTCTTGTGAGGATCCAATGAGATAATACTTGTTATAAAGTACTTTGCAGACCTTGAAACACTAAATAAGTGCTGAGTTTTATCTTTATGAATAGTCAAGGTAAGCAGTAGAGAAAGGAAACAAGAATTTATTAAGCACCTACTATGTGCCAAGGACTCTACAATTATCATTTCATTTGATTTTCACAAAAACCATCTCTATTTTACCAATGAGGAAATTGAGGCAAACAGAGGTTAAATAACTTACCCTAGGTAAAGCAGCTAGTTTGCCTCTGAGTTGACATTTGCACTTGGGTCTTGACTTCAGATCCAGAGCTTTGCACACCATGACACCATCTAGCTATCTCTGTAGTGCAGAGACCAAAACACATGTCTGACTACTAGTCCAGTGTTCTTTCCGCAACCCAGAGACACTTGCTTTATAAAGTGAAAACAGACACTTTTACCATGAGAAAGTCTTGTGTCTTTACAACCAGACGACAACAGAAGAGACCCAGGTTCAAATCTTGCTTCTGACCTCTCAGTGTTTTATCTACTGAGATAACAGCTGTAATCATCATGTACAAGGGTTGTCTGAGGGATCAGATAAGACAAGGAGCATAATGCAGTTTGCAAACCTTCAGGTGTTATGCGTTCATTATGATTATCGTCCCTTTGCTTCTCTGCTGTTCCCTACAGAATAGCCCGTTGCTCAGGACTCCAGCTCACCCTTGAAAATCAGTATGAGAGGTAAGAAAGGTTTGTTGTTTTTAACACATTGAAATTCTTTTACTGTCTAATTATAGCTGAGTAATCGTTTCATGAACTATAGAAGCACAGCAAACTCAGACAAACATGAATCTGTTTTAAGAATTCAACTTTATTTAATGTTTCAGTCCTCATCCTCTCCCTCTTAATCTGCCCAACCACTGGAGAAGAAATCATTTAAAAACCTTCTTACAACCATGCATAGTCAAGAAAAACAAATTCCTACATTCGTCAAGTCAAAAATAATTTAAATATGGACTCTGAAATCTGGAGATTACAAAATACCGTATTGGTAAAATATTTAGCTTTCAACTTCTCAATACTTAAGAGGTCTGAGGTGCCTGCAGAATCAGCCTGAGAGTAACATAGCTATTATCTAAAACCCAAGAGGGTAAAATTTTTCCAGAAAAGTCTTTGGCACATGTGTCTTTTAAATCACTCTCTCCCCCAAAGTAACTGGAGCTGTGATCATTGTTGGATCACATGTAGAGAGAACTTTGTTTGACCTTTTTTACTTAAAGAAAAATAAAAGAACTGATGTTTGGCAAACATTCATTGATTTAAAGGAAATGATTATTGATGACCAATGATTTAGGGAGATCCAGAGTTCTCTCTTTTTCTATAGTTCTCATTTCTTAAAGAACATTTATGACCAATTACCCAGAAATTATATCTCTCAAATTTTTTAAATGCCATAATTCACAATTCAACAAACATTAAGTGCCTATGAGTACAAGATACTGTGAATTGTACAGAATATA
Organism: Bettongia penicillata ogilbyi; assembly: GCA_023548195.1. Lineage (NCBI taxonomy): Eukaryota > Metazoa > Chordata > Mammalia > Diprotodontia > Potoroidae > Bettongia > Bettongia penicillata. The sequence continues at coordinate 3,307,377 of JAJHZJ010000709.1, read as the reverse complement.
TAAGACATAGCTTTTTCCTCTCAAGGAATTTATAATATACACAAAATATGCTCACAAATATTTGTCAGTCTTATTGACCAGGTTAGGAATTCAAATTTGGTTTTGAGGCCAGAGGAAACACTCACTCTTAGTTTTAAGTAAAGTTATGGCAAGAATACACAGAATCAGGAGACATCCCCTATCAGACATGGGGTTACTTCAGACAATTCTTCACTTTGAGTTATGAAACATGTACCATCTCTGAGGTTCATGAGATTTTTTTTTATGCTAGAGATGGCCTGAAACTTTCCATTAAGTGAAATGGGTATGAGTACTTTAGATATGGTCATATACTTCTCATGGCATTCCTGTGTTGAAATGTTCTGGAAAAGGAAATAGAATTTTGGGATATGGAATCTGCCTTCTACATTGATGGTTATGCAGTCAGCACAGACTGCTATCCTTGGACATCATCAGAGGACGCCAGGAATTCTTTAATCTGACAGAAAACAGTTGATTATGCAGAGGGATGGAGAGATGATGAGTTGGACAGTAGCAATACTATAATCAGTCTGCTTGTAAGGAAAATATGGTCATACCAGAAGAAGAGGAAGCCTGGACTCTAGAACATATAACCTAACCTTTCACAGAAATTGAGCAAAATGTGAGCTCAAGACAAAGGGAACCATGGAGACAGGACCCTGGGGGTGATAACCTAGAATTGTATAAGGAAATGGGGTGGCAATAATCAGCACAAGCAAAGGTGCAAGGCACAAATGAGGAAACAAATTCCCTTAGATGTTAACCCCCTGAGACAATACTCCAGTCTTCCACCCTAGTTACGGCTGAAGCAAACATGGTTAAGTGAATTGATCAGGGCCACATAGCTAGTAAATATCTGAGGCTGGATTTGAACTTAGGAAGACTCATCTTCCTGATTTCAGGCCCAGCACTCTGTCCACTACTACCTAGCTGACATTCTATTTGATAGAATCTACTAAAATAGACATTTTCAAACCACTGTATGAAACAAATATCAAAATGGGACAATTTGCAAATAGTAAGCAACTATAACTCCAATGAGTACCATGGCAAGTTTCAATTAAAATGATTGAAATTATAACAAGACATATATATATATATATATATATATATATATATATATATATATATATATATATATATATATATAATCACTGTGTAACTGATTAACTCATTCTCTATGTCATTACTAGAAAGAATTCAAATTATTCAACACTAATATCATTAATTTGTACTGTCCATTGTGAATGAAACAAAAAATTATTACAAAGAAAAATATGAATTTTTCTTTCATTCATATGAAAAATATGACTATTAACCATCCCTCCCATTTGTTTCGGATTCCTTTTCCTATAAATGTAAGTCTATCCAATGTGCCAGTTATATAAATTTGAATTCCAATAAAAGTGGATGGATATAATTGAAATTGTATCAAAACTCAATTTCTATCCCATTAAATTTTGCACTGAATTGGCAAATATGACAAAAGATGGGACTAGTCAGTGTTGGAGAGGGCTGCAGAAGCATGAACACACTAATGAACTATTGGTAGAAGTATAAATTAGACCAACCACTCTGGAAAGTGATTTAGAATTATGCAGAATGTCCAAAAATCCAAATCCTTTGACACAGAGATTCCACTGTGACCCATATGAAAATGAGTAAATGGAAAAGAAAAAGTTTCCACACACACAACAAAATTTATAGCAACATTTTTTGTGATAGTAAAGAACTGCAAACAAAGTAAATGTCCATCCATTGGGAAATGGCTAAAGAAATTATGGTACATGAATATGATGCAGTAATACTGCACTGTAAGAAATAGTGAACACCATGAGTACAGAGAAGTCTAGAAAGATTTTATATATATTATATATATATATATGAATATAAATTAATACAAAATTAAGTGGCAGAACAAAGAAAACAATATGCACAATGACTCCAACAATGTAAATAAATAAAGGAACTCAACAAAACAATCAAAATTGAATACTGCAGAAGAATAACAACCAAGCTTGACCATATAGGAGAGCAATGAGAAGGCACTTCCTTCTGTGAACTTGCAGGGGTGGGGAACTGTGCCAGTGGAACTCTACAGATGGCATCAAAATTTATGAATATGTTAGTTTTGTGAAATGTTTCTTCTTTATTTTAAAGCTCTCTAGGAAGGAGATAGGAATAGGGTTACTGTGGCAAGTATAAGAAATACAAAAACAAGAGAAAACAATAAAAATATATATTTGAATCTTTCTACCAAATCTATATTTAACAAAATTATGTCCCCCAAAGAATTCCAAAGAAGAGAAATAAAAGCGTTTTTAAAATAAAAATTAGGAAGCAAGATTTTAGACATTATTTGGTTCATTCTTTGCGTAGACAAACACATCCTGATCCACAGGGGCTAAAACAAATACCTGACGCTGTTCAGATGAAACATGAAAGTCAGTAGAAACACCATAATGTAAAATTTTACAAACCAAATTCAAGCTATCATTTAATTCACAAATCTAATGGTCTGGAGCATCAAGAAGGCTTTTTCCCCCTTTGTTGAGCTGTCCATCCACATTCATACACACACACACACACACACACACACACACACACACACACATACACACAGAGGCAACAGTCAGATTGTTTTTCTTCTTTGAAAGTCTTTTGCACTTGTCAGATTGCTATAGAAAGAAATAGTACTTGATAAATCAAAGTAAACCTTCCAAAGAAATCTTTATACCAGGTACTTACAGCCAGGTGTCTGCACATACAAAGCATGTATGACGTCTTCCGAGAAAATGAAACCCAATATTATGTCATCCCTAGCTTTTTACAGTACCAACTTTCACACTTTAGGAGACCATTCTATCCAAGTTATTTTGAAATAAAGTAATGATGTAGAGAAAGTAATAAACCGTTTCTAAAAAACACCTTCAAAATATCTAAATATTCTCAGTTTTTGTTGCTGTCATTCAGAAAGATTTGTAGGATTCCAACTTCCTTCATTATTTACGAAGCTTAGAAAAGGAGATAAAAGAACATGTAGCACATAGAATTGTTTTGATTGATAATGACTGTTCACTGTTTTGAAAAAGCATATAGTGGCATTTTCCCCATCAACTTCATTATAAAGATATGGCAGGAAGACCTGAGTTTGAGTCCCACCTCAGATACTAATTATGAGACTCTGAGCAAGGCATTCAGCTTCTCTTAGGCTTAGTTTCCTCATCAGTTAAGATGGAGATAGTAACAGCACTTTCCCTTTGGGGGTTGTTGTGAGGATCAAATGAAATAAGATATGAAGAGTGCTTAGCTAACCTTAAAGAGTTATCTACATGCTAGCTGTTATTGCTGTAGTTCCTGTCATTATCATCATCATCATCATCATCGTCATCATCACCATCATCATCATCATCACCATCATCATCACTACCACCATCATCATCACCATCATCATCATCATCACCATCATCATCACTACCACCATCATCATCACCATCATCATCATCATCATCATCACCATCATCATCATCATCATCACCATCATCATCACTACCACCATCATCATCATCATCACCATCATCATCACTACCACCATCATCATCACCATCATCATCATCATCATCATCACCATTATCACATTTCTTGTTTAATTTAGTCCTCTTTCATTTTGCTGACACCTTTGGACAGTTCTGTAACAGTAAGCACCCCAGCATACATAGGGGAAACTGTTACTACAGGTTCTTAGATTTTCATAAAAGGAAAATAACTTTCACTTTAATCAAGCACAGGTATCAGAGAAAATCAAAATCAAAATTTCATAAAAAATACAGAGAAATCAAAAGTCAACAGACATGCTTCCAAAATATCTGATCATTACATATACACACAGTTACCAGAGAGGGAAGCATCAACTTTTCTGGATTTTGGCGGGGGGTGGGGTGGGGGGCGAGGGTTGAGGGACTCCTGAATGACTTCCCAGAGTCTCTCTGGCCAAAGAAACATTTCCTCTCAGTAAGCCCCAAACTAAAATATCAACCTCAGAGTATTTATACACTTTTTAGACACAGAGGGTATAACCCTCGGACCCAGTACCTCAATAGAAAAAAATAAACGGTACTTGGGACCTTCCTGCAAAACAACTCCTCTAATCAAGCTTCCCACAATGGAATGTTAATGAGTGGGAAAGATTCTGCCCAATCACATTATTCAATCAGAGGCACTCATAGTAAAACAAAAACATCAGGGGGGTGGAGCCAAAGTGGTAGAGTAGAAAGATGGACCTACTCTAGCTTTCCCCCCATAGCCCATAAAATACCTGTAAAAATGACTCTAAAAAATTTCTAGAGCAGCAGAAGACACAAAACAACAGAGTGAAAAAGACTTCCAGCCCAAGACAGGCTGGAAGTCCAACAGGAAATGTCTATTTCACCAGGCTCAGAGCGGAGCACAGCCCAGCCTGGGCCATGCTGCGTGGACAGGCTGGAAGTCCAACAGGAAATGTCTATTTCACCAGGCACAGAGCTGAGCGCAGCCCAGCCTGGGCCATGCTGCGTGGACAGGCTGGAAGTCCAACAGGAAATGTCTATTTCACCAGGCGCAGAGCAGAGCGCAGCCCAGCCTGGGCCATGCTGCGTGGACAGGATTGGAGCAAACTTCAGGACATAGAATCATGGGTAGCAGCTGTGGATCCCAGATTTCTCAACCCACAAATGCCAAAAACAGCTTCAAAGGTCAGTAAGAAAACTCTTTCATCTTGGTGAGAGGTGGTCTGCCTGAAAGTCATAATCAAAAAAAGAATCTGGACACCATCTTCCACAAAATTATCAAGAAAAACTGTCCTGATATTCTAGAACCAGAGGGCAAAATAGAAATGGAAAGAATCCACTGATCACCTCCTGAAAGAGATCCCAAAAGGAAAACTCCTAGGAATAATGTAGCCAAATTCCAGAGCTCCCAGGTCAAAGACAAAATATTATAAGCAGCCAGAAAGGAACAATTCAAGTACTGTGGAAATACATTCAGGATAACACAAAATTTAGCAGTTTCTACAATAACGGACTGAAAGACTTGGAATATAATATTCCGGAGTTCAAAGGAGATAGGATTAAAACCAAGAATCACCTACCCAGCAAAACTGAGTATAATACTTCAGGGGGAAAAAATGGAATTTCAATGAGATAGAGGACTTCCAAGCATTCTTGTTGAAAAGACCAGAGCTGAATAGAAAATTTGACTTTCAAATATAAGAATCAAGAGAAACATGAAAAGGTAAATGGTAAAGAGAAGCTTTAAGGAACTCATTAAAATTGAACTGTTTACATTCCTACATGGATAGACATTATTTGTGACTCATGAGACCTTTTTCAGTATTAGGGTAATTGGGGGAATATATATATATATATATATATATATATATATATATATATATGCATGTGTATATGGTTTTGTATGTATGTGTAGGTATGTATATGTACATGGGTGCATGTTTGTATGTATGACATATATATGTATATACATACATACATAGAGGGCACAGGGTGAGCTGAATATGATATATATATATGTATATACATACATACATACATAGAGGGCACAGGGTGAGCTGAATATGAAGAAAGAATACCTAAAAAAAATAAAGTTTACTGTTGAATGGAATACAGGTAGAATGTAGCAAATCATCTCACATAGTGCGTGTTCATCCTTTGTTGCCAAAGAAGACCATGCCATCAAAGAAATTATGATATGACTTGCACTTGACTTTGTTTTGAGTGAGGGAGGGCTATGCAGGTCACCAGCCTCACTTCTCCAGAGCCATCTGAATCAAGTGACCATATATTCATCAGGATGACTGGAGATGATCCAGGATGAGGCAATTGAGGTTAAATTACTTGCCCAAGGTCACACAGCTAGTGAGTGTCAAGTGTCTGAGGTGAGATTTAAACTCATGTCCTCCTGACTCTTGCACTGGTGCTCTATTCACTGCACCAGTGAATAGGTGGGCACCTAGGTGCCCCAAATCATCTCACATAAAAGAGAGAAGAAAGAGCTTTTACAATGGAGGGGAAAAGGGGGTGAGATGAAAGGAAATAATTGAACCTTATTCTCATGGCATTTGGCTTAAGGAGGAAATAACACATACTCCATTGGATACAGAAATCTATTTTACCCTGTAGAAAGCAAGGGAGAAGGAGACAGGAGAGGGAAGATAATAGCAGGGACAGCAAATTGGGGAAAGGCGTAATCAGAAGCAAACACTATTGTGGGAGGACAGGTCAAGGAGAGAATGGAATAAATGAAGGGCAGGATAGGACAGAGGGAAATGTGGTTAGTCTTTTGCAAAACAACTATTATAGAAGTACTTTGCATTGTTACACATGTATGACCCATATTGAATTGCTTATTTTCTCCATGAGGATGGGTGGGAGGGAGGGAGAGAATATGGAACTGAAGACTTTAAGAATTAATGTTAAAAATTGTTTTAGCATGCAGCTGAAAATCAAGCTATGCAGTCAATGGAGTATAGAAATCTATTTTGCCCTACAGTAAAATAGAGGGGAAGGGAATGGAAGAGGGTGGGTAATAGAGGAGCGGAAGGAGTGGTTGGGAAGCATGCTGTCCTGGGGTGGTAGGTGGGGAGAGATGGGGAGAAAATTTTGAATTTAAATTCTTATGGAAGTGAATGTTGAGAACCAAAAAAATTATTATAAATTATTTATTTTTAAAAGTGGCAAAAGATCCTAATTTGTTTGCCATTACAAGTTTTGAAATTGTTCTCTGTCAATCCTTTGCTCCTCCATATTAAATCCAATGAGCTTGACCAAGCCTACCTAGCTTGGTCCTTTTGTCTCCACCTGTAAGGCAATCCTTCTCTCTTTCTAGTTTCTTGGCCCTTGAGTTCATCTGTTGACCATAGGTTCATTCCTTCCCTTCTGTTTCCTTTTTATAGCAATATTCATCCAATTTCTTTACCACCAATGGATGGATAATTTCCTCTTCAGATTACTACATGAGCTATAATATCTTTCTGGTCAGTTCCAACTGACAGGATGTTCACTCCCTTCCTATCTTACTTTTAATATCAGTCTTGTTCCTATAACTCTAATCTCTGACACCCCAGAAAGACTGAGACGCAGTTTAGTGTTGTAGCTTCCATTTTCCATTGTTTCAATTTTGTCTAGAAACCTCCTGCCCAGATGAAAGAATAAACTGATTCAGAAACCTGTTTCAAACAGTCTCCAAGAATCATTTCAACTATATGCTGAATAGTGGGAAAGACTTTTGCTGTCCTGTGACCTCCATAACTTACAGGTGAAACAACTATAATAACGTGCATCTGAAATGTGTCATGACTTGAGGAAACCTGAGACCCACACTCACAATGCATAACTTCAGCCTTGATAAAATATTGTCATCTGGTAAATGTTAGCTCAGTGTTAGAAGATGAGAGTGAAAGAATAGAGTTGAATAACAGAATTTACATTTGCAGAAGAAAACCACAGTATTGCTCTTTAGATCTCCAAACTAAATTTTAATGATTTCCTTCAGAGAGTGTTGCAGGCTATTATGATATGTATGAAATAAAACAGAAGAGTAATTTTCCCATTTTCCTTTTTTTAAAAAAAAAAGTGATTCTTTACCATCTCACATCATTTGAGAGATTTGCACTTTAAAGAGTAATCTTCAAGCATCAATCAAACATAGTTGTGAATTAAGCATATCCACCAAAACTTTTTTTACTGATGGAAGTCCTCATTGCTAATCAAAAATCATAGAACAAAAGCCTATTACATGGGTTGTGAACCTAGTGGTAAAGACAGAGGTTCTCCTGGAAAAGGAAATTTGAAAGAAGAATAAAAATCAATTCTAGACACTTTTTTCCAATAAAAGACTTCAATTATATCTTTAAAATTTCACATTTCTATATTTTAAAACTTACAAAGTACTTCCCTCATGAGGGAAGTAGTACATGTGTAAGGATAAAGGGGAAGCAAACAGATTTATTGACTCTACAGAGGTTCCCATACTTATTTGGCCTACCATCCCCTTTTCCAAAAAAAATTACTCAGCATTCCCTTGGAAATCTATTTCCTTTAACCCTTTAGCAGTTTTTTTTTGAAATTTGTATAATTTCAAAAAAAGATACAATTTTTTTAATGACATCCTAAATTTAATAATTTACTGTAAATTTGTAGAGGTTTTATTCCTGCATTGAAATTTTGATGATGCAATATTGCATCATGTAACTATATAGTATTGTTTTTTAGACAAGTCGTTGCACACATATATTCCTACTGATTCATGATGGAACTTCCTAACAATGCGCAAAATGCTTACCTGCCAACACTTGCTTGTTAAGATATGTTGGTCGACTTGACCACTGATTGGTTATAACTTGTATTTTGTGTGTTTATTTGGAAGATAATGTAATCACTACAACAGATGAAACAGTTACGAAAGATTTTTCAGAATTTTCTTCTCCTTTCCTTATGCTTCCACCATCCCTATTTTTATTCAATGCACCCCAATTGCACCTGAGACTACTACCACCTCCTCTGAATCATTCTACTGTCTCCCATGGGGTAGTATCACCTACTTTGGGAACCTGTGACTGTAGGACAGCTACCTGGCACAATGGGTAGAGTACCAGCTATGGAGTTAGGAGGACCTGAGTTCAACTCCAGCCTCAGACACTTAAAACTTTGTGACACTGAGCAAATCACTTAACCCTGATTGCCTCTAAAAAGAACCCTGAAAAGGTCTACAGTGTATGAAGTATTATACTAAACACTTTACAAATCTCTTTTGATCCCCACTTTACAAATTCTACACAGTTTAATTCAACAAACATGCATCAAGATCTTACTATATAGGAGACAAAAAAATAAGAGTTCTGCCTTGGAATTACATAAAAGAAGTAGACAAGTAAATGCAAAGGTAATTCAAAGTAATTTCAGTAAGGTGAGAATACTAATATCTTGTAATAGAAGTGGGATGTGAATTGGAGTCATAGGATTATTTATTGGATATAGGATATTAGAACTGGAAGGAGACTCGGGTACTATTGGATACTTACACCATTTATTTTACTTATGTAGAAATGGGGACCCAGGCAGTTAAGTGTCTTACAGATTTAGAAATGAGAGTGATCTCAGAGATCACATTGTCCAATCCAGTTAAAAATGGGAAAAGTCCCAGAAAGACAAAACCATTTGTCCAAGATCACTCAGCTAGAAAGCAGAATGAAGATTTTTATCCAAGTCTTCTGTCTACAGGGGCAGCCAGGTAATGTGGTAGGTAGAGTGCAAAGACTGGAATCAAGAAGACTTAAGGTCAGATCTGGTCTCAGACACTTACTAACTGTGTGACCATGAGTAAAGTACTTAGCCCTGTTTGCCTCAGCTTCCTCATCTATAAAATCAACTGGAGAAGGATGTGGCAAACCACTTTAGTGTCTTTACCAAGAAAACCTCAAATAGAGTCACAAAGAATCAAACATGACTGAGATAACTCAAAAACAACATCTGATTCCATATGCAGTGCCTTTTCTACAGTGTGGTACAAGGCTTCCTGATGAGCCCTCTGAGGCACCACAAGATTATTGTACGTTTTCATGGTCACACAGAAGGTGTCAGAGCTTTGATTAGAGCCCATTTCTATTATACCAGCCCTAAGATAATATCAATCATCCAATCAATCACCAAAAGTTTATTAGGTGCCTACTTTTGCCAAGCACTGTTCTAGGCGTTAGGGATTTAAATGCAGAGAATAAAACAAGAAACTAGCACTAGTGCCCCTTCCACATCATGCATCCTCGCAAAATCTTTCATTTCTAGAAACTCAGATGCTTTTGTTGCATTACCTGAATCTCAAACATTTTATTTTTATAACAAAACTTTCAAACCAGTCAAAGCACAAAGGGGAATCTCCAAACACAAAGGGAAATCTCCAGAATAGTAGCTATTTAAAACCTCACTCATTAGGGTAGATCTACGTAAGACATATTTGTAGTTTTTGGTGAGTCATACATGCTAGGTTATTAGTACTGAGGGAATGTAAAAGTGATTTTAATTTTCATTCTTGTATTTCCTCAAAGTAAAGACATGCAAATAAGACATATTGAGAATGCAGGTGGCTATTTGGGGCAAAAAAACCCAAAAAAACAACAAAACTCCAAGGAGCTCATGAGACTAAATCTAAGTAACTCATTAATCTGACAAGCAACCTCTATTTCTGCCTTGTTGGAAGACCACATGCCTTAAACTTATTGTAGAACTTTCCATTCTGTGACATTCCTAGAATGCATTGTGAAGGCTAAGGAGATATCACTGTAGAGTGCCAAGAGCACTGGTCTCGGAATTGTTATGTGGTTTAGAGATGCAAGGAGCTTGAGGGAATAAACTAGTCATTGGCTCCTTGAACCCCATTCAACAACAACAGAAATGCATTGTGAACCCTCTGGATAACATAATAGACCACTCATACTATTTCTTGCAATTATGTATTGCTTAAGGTTCCACTAAAGAAATTTTAGTATGAACCCCTTGAACTATTGGTACAAACCCCCAAGAGGTTCAAAAATCACTGATAGGAACTATTAGTCTAACCCTTTCCTTTCTAAGATAGGGACACCTGAAGAGGTTCATTGACTTGTCTGAATTCACACGGGATACCGCAGACTAGATCTGAACTCAGATCTTCTGAATCCAGATCCAATATTCTTTTAACCACATTGTCTCAAGTCAGAAGGCTTCCACTTAACAAGTACTAATCAATCTGAATTGACTGATGTCTGACACTAAGTTGTGTGACCTTAGGGAAATCATATGGCTTCTCTGGGCCACAATTTCCTCATCTGAAAAATGAAAGAGTTTGGACTAAAATATTACTATGCTTCCTTCTAGTTCTAACATTTCCTGTGTTTTAAGTTGGAATATATTTTCTCCCCTTTTTAGAGTGGGAGGAAAGTGGGGGTGCAATCAGTCTGCATTCATTCCATCTTATTTCCAGATGAAAAATATGAACATTCTATTTGTGAAACAGTGAAATGGTCGGCTCCAATTTGTTGATAATTACAAAGAATACACATATTTTATTATACAAGACTAGCTAGAGATTCATTTCCTAACCCATCCATTAGTGAAATATTGGTTGCACATATTAGAGGCTGTGTTAAACAAATTATTCATATTTAAGGATCATTTTCATTGCTTTATACCACTTAGAAATGATAATTTTGTTTATGCTAAAAATATTGATGTAACTGAACCCTCCTGTGTATACTTAAGATAAAATATGCCAAGAGCAATTTTAACCAAGTTGAACTGGCCTGAAAATGAAGTCATTTACCATATGCCATGTATGGACCATGCCATCAATTAAGGTATCCTTGGCTTTTTCATAGAATCATTGGTCTCACTGCCAGGTAAGTATGATTATAGCTTTAAAGAATAGATGAAGTATGAATAAATAAATAAATAGATTGATAAACAAATAAATAAAAACAGATGAGGTTAAATCTTTTGTCTAAAATCCTACATGATGAGATGGGGGAAGGTGGTGTTGATGGAAATGATGGAAACAGAATTCATATCTGCTGCCCCTTAGTGGAGCCTTATTACTACTAAACCACAATGTCTCTAAGGCACAGGTCATAATCAAGTAAATGAAAGTGATTTTAGAAACTATAAAAACCTTCAATTGCTCGGGCAAACATCCACAGTTGGCATAAATAACAGAATAAGAAGCTGATAGGAAATGACAGCTCATACTCTCTCATCTTAAATCATTGGAAATGATCACTACCTGAAAGAGATCCAAAAAGAGAAACTCCTAGGAACATTGTGGCCAAATTCCAGAGTTCCCAGGTCAAGGAGAAAATCTTGCAAGCAGCTAGAAAGAAACAATTCCAGTATTGTGGAAATAAAATCAGGATAACTCAAGATCTAGCAGCTTCTACATTAAGGGATCGAAGGGCGTGGAATAGGATATTCCAGAAGTCAAAGGAACTAGGACTTAAACCAAGAATCACCTACCCAGTTAAACTGAGTATAATACTTCAGGGGAAAATATGGTCTTTCAATGAAACAGAGGACTTTCAATCATTCTTGATGAAAAGACCAGAACTGAAAAGAAAATTTGACTTTCAAACACAAGAATGAGAAGAAGAATGAAAAAGTAAACAGCAAAGAGAAGTCTTAAGGGACTTACCAGAAGTGAACTGTTTACATTCCTACATGGAAAGACAATATTTGTAACTCTTAAAACTTTTCAGTACCTGGGTAGTTGGTGGGTCCACACACACACATGTACACGCACGCACGAACACACACATACACACATGCACACACATACAGAGACAGAGAGCACAGATTGAATTGAATAGGATGGGACCATACCTTAAAAGAAATTAAGGTAAATGGTGAGAGAGAAATGTAGTGGGAGGAAAGAGGGTGAAATGGAATGGGGTAATTATATGTCATTTAAAAGGCAAGTAGGAGACTTTTTAGTGGAGGGAAAAAGAGGAGAGCTGAGAAAAAAAACAAAAACAAAAACAAAAAACAAGAAATTTACCCTCATCACATTTGACTAAAGGAAGGAATAAAATGCACACTCATTTTGGTATGAAAACCTATCTTACAGTATAGGAAAGTAGGGGAAAAGGAGATAAGCAAGGGGGGGGGGATTATGGAAGGCAGGGCAAAGGGAGGAGGGAACAATTTGAAGTCAACATTTGGGGAGGGACAGGATCAAAAGACAGAAGAGAAACAATGAGGGGCAGGTTAGGATGGAGGGTAATTCAGTTAGTCTTACACAACACGACTATTATCAAAGTCATTTGCAAAACTACAGAGATATGGCCTATATTGAATTGCCTGCCTTCCCAAAGGGAATGGGTGGGGAGGGAGGGATGGGGAGAATTTGGAACTCAAAGTTTTAGGAACAACTGTATAGTATTGTTGTTGCTACTAGGAAAGAAGACATACAGTTAATGAGGAATAGAAACTCATCTGGCCCTACAGGAGAAAAAGGAAAATGGAGACAAGAGAAGGGAGGGATGACAGAAGAGAGGGCAGATTGGAGATAGGGAAAATTAGATTGCTTGAGGCATTGGGTGGGGGGAGGGGATAAAAGGGGAGAAAATTTGGAACCCAAAATTTTGTGAAAATGAATGCAAAAAGCTAAATAAATAAATAAATAGATGGATAAATAAATAAATAAATAAGTAAGTAAATGAATGAATGAATAAATGAATGAATGAATGAATAAATAAATAAATAAAGATAAAGTAAAAAAAATAAAGGAAAGAATTTTTTATTATAGACTTTACAATTGTAATAATTCCAAAATATAATAGAAGAGAAAAAGAAGAATGGAGAAAAAATTATTCTGTTGTGTATATGTTTTTAAAGCACATGCTAAATTTACCAAATTATTACCAACACCATCCGAGTCCCCTTTTAAAATTCTACTTTCTTCTATATATTTTTATAATCTTTTCTTTCCTATATTCTTTTCCTAAGCATTTTCATTATTATTAACTACCTCCTCTCCCATCTCCTTGCTTACTCCAAAGCCCTCCTTTGTAATCCTTATGTATCATGAAGCAAAATAATTGTACACATGGGTCATGTCTAAACATATGTGTCTTATTCTGTAGCTCCCCAGTTCACTCCCTCTCTGCCAAGAGGTGAGAAGCATGCTTCTTCATTTTTTAGGAAATGTGATTAATCATTGTATGGATCAGAATTCTCAAGTCTTTCAGAGTTAGTTTTCTTTACATTATTTCAATAATTGTGTAAATTGTTCTTCTGGTTTCATTTACTTCATTCTGAGTAGATCATACAAACTTCTCAGATTTCTCTGAATCTTATCCTTTTATCATTTCTTATGGTGCAATAATATTCCATTATATTTATATTCATCCATTCCCAGTTGATGTTCACCTATTTAGTTTCTAGTTCTTTACTAGAACTGCTATCAATAGATTTTTATTTATTTTTTTTGCCTTTTGTCTCTGACCCTTTAGGGTAATTGCTTATATTACTGTATCGCAGATATGCACAATTTAGTGACTTTGGAATTCTAGCTCAAAATTGCCTTGTAAAATGTTTAGCCAAATTCAGTTTCACCAACATTGTATTTGTTGACCTGTCTTCCCACAATTCCTCTACCAATAGTCATTTTTTGTCATTGCCAGTTGAATAGGAGTGAAGTAGAATCCCAGATGTTTTAGTTTGCATTTCTCTTATGATTAGTAATTTGAAACATTATTAATATGGTTGTGATTGATAGCTTTCATTTCTTCTTTTGAAAATTGCCTCTTTTTTATACATATTTGTATGAATTCTCTATATATTTGGCATTTCAGACTTTGTCAGAAAAATTTACTACAAAAGCCATTTTCCCAGTTTAACGATCCTCTTCTAAATGCATTGATTTTGACTGTGCAAAAATTTTTCAATTTTTAAGTGATAGAAATTGTTGTTATCTTTTATGACCTTTTTGATCTATTATTTGGTCAAGAACTCTTCATTTTTTCATATTTGTGAAGGCTATCTCCTTATCTTTCCTTACCTTGGTCAAGAACCAAATCATTTGGTCAAGAACTCTTCATTTTTTCATATTGGTGAAGGCTATCTCCTTACTTTTCCTCTAATTTGTTTCTGATATAACTTTTCTATTTAGTCATATATCTATTTGAAGCTCGTTATAGCTTATGGGGTAAGATGCTGATCTACCCTTAACTCACGGACTGCTTGCAATCACAAATTCACTATGTTACCTTGGGCAAATCATTCTATTTATTCAGCCTTCATTTTTTTCTTTTCTCAAGTAAGGTGACTGAACTAGGTCAAACAATTCATCAAAAACATTCATTAAGCACCTTCTGTGTATCAGGAACTCTGCTAGGCATTAGGAGTACAGAGCCAAATGCAAAACAAACTCTGTTCTCAAGAAGCTTTTGTGAACTTTTTAATCATAAAAATTTCAAAATACAAAAGAGAACAGAAAAATAAGATTGGATATACAGCCATCTATATAAAACAAAAGTCTCTGTTCTCAAGGAGTTAGGAGAAATCCTAAATGATTTCTCACATTCCTTCCAACTCCAAGTCTCCATGATTCCATGATCCAATTTAGTCTACCATGACACATGTAGAATCTCTTTTTGGTTATATATGTTTATGTTTTCCTTCAAATTACTCCTTAACTGTCGTTCAGTCCATTAAGTAAGTTAGCATTGCTGTTAAGGAGTCATCCTCTTTCACTTTGAGTTAAGATAAAATGTTAAGAGACTGGAAAAATGCAAGATTTTTATATTTTCAACAGATTACATTAAACTGTGCCATGTAACAAAAGGAACGGGAAGCAAGCTAAGATAAGATTTAGTACAGTTACCATATGCCCCTCTCTCAGGTCTATAGCAGGGAGACATCTTCACTGCTAGGAACACATAAAATGATGTCCTCATCTAGCTTTATCTTTATGCCCCAAGGTGGCAAAGATCTGATACCTATTTCCTGATTGGCTCCACATGATGAGTTTGGAAGCAAAATCAATCTTAAAAATAGTGTCTATTCAACAATTAATAAGGTGTCAAATTTCATAAAGCAGGCCAGCAAATGACTGCACATTCTTTACTTAGGGTTAATGATGTTCTGTGACCCAGAGAGCAATCTTATCATGTGTGAAGAGTGAATTTTTTCAAATTAAAAAATATAAAAACAACACACTGAAAGATGAATTCAAGCAGAGGAATTCTGAGGATAAACTCATTTTAAACTTTAACCAGGCAGATGTGTACACCTGAAGGCCGATGTATACAAGAAGGAGATAGGAACTGAAACATTATTTTTCACTGCATATGAAATGATTGGCATTTTTTTCTTTTGACTGCTAGTACCATTTTTTCCAGCTTAAAATAAATTTCAGCATCAGAACATAGGTGCAGTATTAGTTGGAGATCAGTACAATCTATTTGGGTGACTTCTCTGCAGTTATACATAGTGTCCATTTTACTTTCCATTGAACTAATTAAAAGAATTGGTTGTTAGATAGAAATATTTGGGGCAAACTAACTTGCATACTTTTATTACTGCAAAGAAAATGTTTTATAAAATATTACATTGCTGTTTCACATTAACAAGAGAAATGAACTGGACATGCAGTTAGGTAGTCACTAACCTTTGCCTCACTCTATTGTTGTTTGTCCTTCTTAAAGAGGGCCATGATATCAAAAAGGTGACAACATGATTTTCAGGTGAATTGGGTTTAAGTGAGGAAGGTCTGTGCAAAGTCACCAGCTTCACTTTCTTCTCTAGAACTATCTGGGTCCAGTGGCAAAATATAGATCATGACAACTGGAGATGACCCCAGATGCAATTGGAGACCTTGATCTTTTTAAGCGAAGGTCTTTCCCAGGTCTTGGTTTGACTGAGGCAACACTCATTCAGTGATTAAGCTAGGTAAGAAATAAGACAGAGAATCAAGGATTCTCTAGTAAAAAAAAAAATCAGTCTAGGAGGGGAAGACCCTCAGGGTTTCTGGCTGAAACAAAAACAATTGCTATTTGCATTTACTCTGAGCCAATCAGGACCCAAACAATGACCCCATGGGCTTGGGTTGGGAATTACTGTTGACCAATCAGTGAGAGCAGAGTGATTTGGGTTTAAGGCATGGTCCTTAACAAAGAAATCTAGCCCAAAACTCCAAATATCTTGACCTCACTTTATAGCAAACACTGGGATAACTAAAAATGGGGGAAAACTCCAAAATATCTTGACCTCACTTTATAGCAAACACTGGGATAACTAAAAATGGGGAAAACAATATATACCACTACCAGCTCAGCTGTCAATCTCTGACCACAGTGCTGAAAACTCTAGTCCCTGAAGTATTGGCTCTGTGTCTCAGCAATAGCTTCCTAGCACAATTTTAAATCTCATGGAGATTGAACACAGATGCAGGATATCCAAGAGGACAAGTAGCCATTTGTTGGATAGCCTGAGAAATAACTTGCTTTCTTTTGTGTATATTCTCAACCCCTCCCACTGACTTGGTTCTATGGGAATCTTCCAAGCCTATCTTAACCTGGTTGACTGGATAAGGAGAAGAAAGCGGTCAAAAGATGCCAGTGCAATTCTTGATGTGAGACAAAAAGGAAGAATAAGAACTCCTCTGTCTCTCATCAGCTCTTTTATCCCTCCCTACCCATATCCAGAGACTTTACTACATCTAGCTGGCACTCAGTACCTATCTCTATAGAAAGCAGAAAGAAACATAAAGTTCAGATGATGTAATTACAAGCTGTGGTACAAGGTGGTACAAGGTGGAGAAAGAGTCCAGCTTTGGGACATCTCTTTGGTCTTGTGGGAGAAATGCCAATAGGCCTTTCCTAAGATTTATACAACTAACAATCTCAGTATTAAGAAAGAGCACCCCACACATCCACAAGTAATGATGGGTGGTATAGCTTCACTCCAAGGATGGTGTCAAGTGCTGTGGAGATATTGGTGAGGAGGGGAATAACATCCTACTTCATAAAATGGTGTAGCAGATAGAGGACTAGAGTCGGAGTCAGGAAGAACTGCGTTTAAAGTCTATTTCTAATTCTACTGGCAATGTGAACATGAGAAAGTCACTTAAGCCTCAATCTCTCATCTATGACTTTTTTATTTGTTTTGCATGGTATCTTCTTATTCATAATCTATAATCCTATCAAATCCTAGGATTATAGAGCTCGAGAATATAGAAGTTACCAGTCTAACCTTTATTTTATAGATAAGAAAACAGGCCCAATGAGACAAAGTGACCTGACCAAAGTTTTGCAGGTAGGAATGAACAGAGCTGGGATTTGAATCCAGTTCCTCTGACTTTAGATCCAATGATCAAAGCAATGTACCACAGGAGAAAATCTCAAGCTCTGAGCTGAGATATCTTATTAATACTGTGAACCTTCTAAACTTTTATCATTCCTATGATATAATAAGGCATTAGGAACATATACATCTATCTAATTTCTCTCCACAAATATGTATTAAACACTATGTGAAGAGCATAATGTTGGCACTGGAAGACATGTAAAGATAATAC